>LPNX010194355.1:34652-65146 GCA_001517045.1 Pseudotsuga menziesii | reverse complement strand
TATATAGTTGATAACATGTAGCTAGGCATGGATAAGTCACAATTGAACTAGTTTAACTAGAAGAATATGAGGAATAAAAACAATTCCAAATTTTCTTCCATTGCCTAACTATTTATTAACCATTTGTATTTATCTACCTAATCCAATGGCAAACTATGTGGGTGTGCTAGTAGTTAGTAGTAAAAAGTTGTTTTTAATTAATTATACAAAAATAACTAATAACTAGACCATAAATAGTTCATGTATAAACTAGCATAGATCCATCTTAAAAATGATCTACCAAACATTTTATTATTTTTTTATAAAAAACATGTGTCACCTCTAAAATGAACATTTAATTATTTTTTATAAAAAACATGTGTTAGACACATAAAGACTTACACATCTCCCCTAGTAGAGTGTAGAATATACCTCTTAAACCCCCTAGTAGAGTGTAGAATATACTCTTAAACCTAAAAATTTTAATTTTTCTCACACCCTTTGTGGGATTGATCTCGTGACCTCCAATTTACAACAAGTAATTTCATCAATTTACAACAAGTAATTTCATAACAACGGAACAGCCAATAAGCCACACGTGTGCGAGCTACCTCTTAAACCTAATAATTAATAACTAGTTATTAACCTTAATCACGTGTGCGAGCTACCTCTTAAACCTAATAATTAATAACTAGTTATTAACCTTTTTAATTAGAAGAAAGCATGTTGTAAATACAACTGAACCATGGATAACACATTAATTGTACTACTAGTTATATTGTATTACATAAAGTTATAAAGTTTCCCATATGCACCAATCAATATATTTTATGCAATCAAATTTAAAAAACACACCACACGTTGACTGATAGAAAGTTTCATTGATCATAGCGCAACTCTGACTGGTCCTGGATTGACCATTCCATCAGTTTTCGTGAAAAAAAATCTTAGTAATTATCTCATGGAAAATGTCGATTTTACTGGCGAACTTAGATGCAGACAGTGAGATCTGGTACAGGGTTCACATCATAATCAATCACATATGCATATAAAGAAAATTCTACTCCTTTATTACAGTTATTACCTAGGGCGAAAACAGGTAAATACTAAATATTTCTGTGCAAGACATAAATCCAGTACTCAATAACCATGTTCATGCCTATATGCAGAAGCAGAACGCAAAAAATTATTGACAGCTTCTGAGCTTGTTCGTTCGAAAACATAAGATTCGAACAGAGGCCGAGACTAAACATTGGATGAATATACGAGCTGTGATATATTAAAAAGTAGAGATGATCAAAAGATATCTGAGATTTAGAAAGATCTACTAATTAAAACCAAGTTCTATATACGAGCTCACTGATCTGCAAAGGATATACTTTGAAGCGCCTCACCACGACACACTGTAAGATTTTTTGTTCTTCGTGCGACATAGAGACATTATACTACCAGCAGCTGTGTGTAGAACGGCCATCACTCTTGCTTCTAAAACAGAGACTCGACCTCGGGACCTTATAGTTAGACCTGCGGAGAAGCATTAGCATTTGAATTTGAGAAGCAGTCAGAGAGTGCCTTCATGGCCTGAACTTGCATCTTAAGCGCTACAATGTAGTCCGCGGCCTCCTCTAGTAAAACCGGTGTATCCAGTTGGCGGCTTCCAGGGACGAGCAACCTTAGGGTTTGCAAACGAGAAGCCAAGTTGTCTCCTGCTTCTTTGTCTCTATTATCAGCCGTCATAGACGCAGTTCTGAGCAGCTGCCTGGCAAACTTTTTGCAAACAGGGCTCGTTTTGCACTGCCTGCCTCTGGCAGACGCAGATCTCCTTATTCCCTTGAGATTCCGTCTTGATTTAACTACTCGCAGATGACAGCAGGACTTCTTGAATCTGCAAAGGTATTTGCCGAGGATGGCCCGGCTCCACGCGGTTCGTCCCCCTGACGTCCTGGCCAGTGACAGATCTGCAGCAAGTTTCACTGCTCGACTTCCAGTCGAGAGGCTGGTTGCTCGCTCGATTTTCCTACGGCGCAGCATGGCCACCAGGCGGCTCAAATATTTCTGTTGAAAACNATCTGCAGCAAGTTTCACTGCTCGACTTCCAGTCGAGAGGCTGGTTGCTCGCTCGATTTTCCTACGGCGCAGCATGGCCACCAGGCGGCTCAAATATTTCTGTTGAAACCCAGCCCGCCATTCCACCTCTTGCCCACAACCAGAAGGTTGTCCATGTCCCATGTGATAATTAGGTCAAGAAATTCTAAAACCTAAATGACTGAATAATAAAACGCTTCCAATACTGACGTTACTGCGCTGAGGGAGCGAGATTTAGATTATTTGATACGCAGGCGTGTGCTCATCTCAGCTCCCACTATGCTTTAAAACAAACTGAAGAGTGTAGTGCCCTCATATAATACTCATTTGCATGTGAATCTGATAGCCGTGCACGGTTCTCAGCCCTCGCTTTCTGCTTTTACATTAAATCATCCTGATAAGTCACAATATGTAACTTTCAGAATGACCATCACCACACCGTGCGTTTGTGCAGGTTAGTTAGCAAGTGGACTGTGGGCTCAGCCAGGGATATCAGGTAGCCTGCTAGACACACAGTGTGCCCAGATCTCAAGGTTTTAGAGATTGTACTGCTGCGATTGGTGGTATCATGGTAGTATGGTACAACTCTTAAAATCTTGAAATCGGGATAAAGTGTCAGCTCTAAAATATTTGAAAAGGAAAAAAAATAATAAACAGACAAAACGAATTCATTGTGCACTGCTCGTATTCCTGCAACTTGCGACAATAGCTTTTTAGAATTGAAAAATTAAGGTGGCAAGCTGTCAAATGCATTTTGAAAAAAAAATAATTATAAATTAGACAGACTGGCTGCCTTTTTTTTAATGGTTCCGATTTGAAATGTTTTGACCTCCTATTGATTAACAGGAGAAGATATTGGTCGGCGTGTCCCTTCTATTTTATATGTTTGAGCGCGCTACAGCGAAGCAAAACACTCGATTAGATTATATGTTTGGAATAGAGGGGAGCATGTTCTTCGCTTTTAATGAGAGCTGAATGTATGTTTCAATTATCACATCATAATATTTAAAGGATGATGACCCTATTTTTCATTATTAAGCCTTCATTTATATTTGTTCATTGCTATAGGTGAATTACAAAGTATATTTAATCAGTTTAGCCAATTAACAGATCACGACACGTGTTTCCTAATTTAATCATAAGCCAAAATCACATTATTTAATGGTGGTAAGTTAATAGTGTTAAATTTTTGTTCAATAACAAAATTCTATCATTAAATAAATTTTAAAGTGAGATAAATAAAATTCTATCATTAGATAAATTTTAAAGTTAGATAAATAATATTATTTGTATTTGTTACTTTGAGTGGGTGATGGAATGTTTTTTATCTACTTCAAATGAGATATAATAAATATATTATTAAATATTGTAAATAATTTGTTGATTTTTTTAATAAGATTTTATTAGAAAAAAAGAAATATAGGTAAATATCAATATTAATATAAATAATATTTAAAAGATAATATATTTGTAAAAAATATTTAACTTAGTATATTTTTATCTAATTTTTTTCTACAAAATGTGAGTGAGATTAAACTTTTCAGATTAAATTACAACCCATATCCTTTTTACCACTATGCTAATATTCTTGTTTTTTTGTGTTTTTTTTATTTTTGTTTTTTATGAAATAGATAAATACTTCACTCTCATCCTTATGTTTTCCTTTTTGTGAGATAGATAGATACTTCACTATCACTCCTATGGTACACCATAGTAATATATACATTCTTATTTTTTAATTTCATTAATTTTTATTTTAAAATATAATTTTAATTTTAATTTATATATATATATATATAACCAACATATCCTTCTCGTGCTCTAGATATGTAAATGTGCCTTTTTAATACAACCTTCATATGTAATAAATATTAACAGTAAGTATTATTAAAATGAGAATTCTAATTTAGTTTCAATACACTTTATCTAGTTTAACTATAACTTCTCAAATGTTTATAAATAAATTTTATTAATAATAAAATTATAAATTACTTTTGAAATATTTAATTAATAATAAGATTGCAATCTTATTAACATTATAAGTGAAAATTATATTACTTCTCAAATATTTATAAATAAATTTGATTAATAATAAGATTACAATCTCATGTAAGAATTGATTATTTTTATATACATTTATTTAGCTCTTTATATTAATTTTAATAAAATTAATAAATAAAAAATGATGAAAATGATGATAGCTATTAATGTCCACATTCAAATCAACCTTGGCTCATTTGACCTTAAAAAGGTAAGGAAAGCTTTAAGAAATGCATGTTTTAATCACCATAGTAAAAGGGTTAAGAAAGTTGGTATTTAGAAGATACATTGAAATTGCGTTGTAATGTGGGTGTATGCATGACATTTTATAAGTGATTTTATTCTTCAATCCTCTTTGACTCACAAAGATGATTCTTTCATCCCATGGTGTTTTAGGAATCATGTGGTGCATGTTTCACTATGGATCTCATGGGATTTTGTTCTTGATTTAGCAATGTTGATTTTCTTCTTTAAGAGATACTTTTGATCTTCAAGATAAGGGTTGGTCATATTCTTCTAATATCTTAATTTTCTCTTATCTTCTATCTCATTATTGCACCACATCTTATCCTTAAATATAGATGTAATAACACTTTTAATATAATCACTATTATGTAGAGTAATTTCTTCCTTGTCTCCCCAACAATTTATCCAAGGACTTGACATTTTTATGCCAACCTCACTTAAGTCATTGCTATTTTTTATTAGAGTATGAAGCAATCTTAGGTATATTCTCTTACCTCATACCATATTGTTTATCTTGTTCTTGTACATTAAGTACCTAGTAATATCCATGCTCTTAATTGATACAAAGTTTCTTCCATTTGGAGGATAGTATTAGGTGTATTTCCTTTAATTTTGAAATTATTTGTTAAAAAAATATTTTGTATTTCTCTAGGGATGCTGCAACTCGAAACTTCACAACCATATAAGATAACATGAATGACAAGAGTCTCAAATAGGAATTTCTTCCTATCCCAAAGCCATATGTTTCTTGATTTACAAATTTTTTCAAGTCCATAATAAGATTTTAATCGTCCATTAATCCTTTTCTCAATAGCATAGTTCCAATTAAGCTCATGATGAAGATTATTTATGAGATATTCATATGAAGTCACTTCCACCAATTTGTTGTTGTCGTACATGAAATTATTATAAGTGATATTTTGGAATTTGATTTTCACATCATTTTTTGTGAGTGTTAGCAATCAAACCCATACTAGAGAAAACAACCCTTGAGAAATTTAAGTTGCTTGGTAATATCATAAGGACTCCTTGCCATAAGAAAAATATCATTATCATATAGAAGAATGGATGATGACTATACTAACGAAAGTGGTGTTGGCATGAAATACCCCTTCTAAACAACCCTCTAGCATCTCAATGAAAATACCAAAAAGTGTAGGGGATAAGGGACAACCATGCTTGACTCTTATATTACAATTAAATTCTTCTCACCGACCCTTTGAGTTCGTAAACTTAAACTTGACAATAAATTTCTTGCACAAATTTATCGTAAACATATCTCAACTCGAAAGGGACTTTTAGCTCTTCTAATATATTCCAAAGGTTAGTTCTACACACTCCATCAATTTTTTTTCTAAATTCAACAAGAAATACAAAATATTAGTTTTATTATTGCAACACTCCCAAAAAACGGTACTAAGAGTAACAAGGCAGTCCACAACTGAATGATAGCTTTGAAATCTTGCTTAGTCTTTAGATATTTTTATGTGACCTTCTAGCCATATGGTAATTTTATTTTCCAAGACTAGTTTCATATAATTTAGCTAAATGAGTCCTAATCATAATGGTACTATAAATAGGTGGATTGTTTTTATTTCTACTTTTAAAATTACAAACAATGAGCCTTTGTGTCCATGGTTTAGGGAAACCATGCTTGAATGCTAAATTGAAGGGCTTGTGGATGTGAGGGATGAGGATAGCCCCACCAATTTTTAAGATTTAAGCTTGGTAGATCCTTCAATCCCCTTAGATTTTTATTTTGCGAGTCACTTAACCTAGAACTCTATGTATTCTAAAGAGAAAACCTATTTCTTTGTAAAAATGTTTGAATGTTGTCCACGAGATCAAGGAATTCATAAAGCTTCTTAAGGTTGGAATTCCAATCCCTTAAGGGAATCAAGTTGTTAATATTAGTTCTACATTTTAGAATTTGTCTCTATAATTTCATATGTTCTACGTTATAGAAGTGCAAAATATTTTCTTTATTTCGATATAAATAACACATTTTTACCCTTTTAATTAGTGATTTATACCTAGAGATATTTTAGGCTTTTAAGGATTCGTTAGAATCATCCCGAATAGACCTTTTGCATGATTTGAAGCTCTTTATCATACTAGGGGTTGCTCATTCTATTTTCCTTTTAATAGGACACCATGATATAGAACTTGTTAATGGTAGTAGAGAGGGATGCCATAAAATTATGGGAGAGGTCTTCAATATATTCCCCAAAAGCAAGAACACGAATTTTAGAAATTCGGGTCAATACAAAAAATATCATAGTAATAAGTGTTATGATATCCACTTTTCCATGCAAAAGATGATTTAGATATTTTGTAAGCCTCTCAAGTTGAACATCTTTGGTTGCAATCATCATTTCTATGTTGAGTACTGCTTCCAAATATTGGGGAAAGCCATCATCATCCCTAGCTACGTATTATGACCTTTCTCTCATAGATCCTACTATAGTTATAGTTATTCAACTTCACACTATGTATTGATAAGGATTGTCACATACCTAGAGGCCAATCTACTTGTGTAAATTCAATGGATACCTTAGTACTTGTATTATTTTTACTCTATAGGTTAGAGAAGAGGAGTAGTTTTTCTTTCTTTGTTGAGTTTATTATGAGATTTGGGTATGGTATTACTGCATGTTTGGATTTTCAAGCACGCCACTTATCATTGGATACAACGAGAATATTTGCTTAGCCTTATATGGAAGTTTATGCTATACATATACAACAATTAGACAAACAATCCGTCAAGATTTCCATGTCTTATTCCATTGTCAAGGCATCCATTTCTACCATAATATGGAAGCAGAGCTTGGATTTTCAAGATATATTTAGGGTTCTAGACAATGGACACTAGCTTCTAGCCCCTAGTGTAGATCAATGGACCCAATGCCTAGCTTTTAATAGTTTATGGGTAGAGTTTTAGGATTTCTATGGCACAATCCAATGCTACACGAGGCTAGCCATTACTTTATTAGATTTTCTTACTCCTAGTCAAGTCATATACTAACCTTAGGTGACAACAAAGTTCTGTCTTTCTCGTTGGTTGCTACTGGATTCCCATGAAGGATTGTGTAGGAATACCCATAACCACTAACTTTTTTGGAGATGGTATTCTCATATAGGGTTAGGGAGAATTTATAGTGATTGATGAGGATGGTTTTCAACTATAACTTGTGACTGTATAGATCATTACTCAAACATTAATTTGATAATTCAAATATTGCTGCCACAATTGTATGATAATGTGGCCTCTCAGGTTTCAGCTTAATGACTTACTTTTCTATTTATGGTCGAAAGTTTTTTCCATTCATAAGTTATGTAAAAGGAAAAAGGTTTGATTCAAATATTCTAATGTTTGAAGTTGCTTTCTATTGATTCATTGGTTCCACATGAAAAGGGAATATGAAAATTATATGGAGTCACTACTCATTATTATTCTTTACATCTAACCTATTAATCTCTTGCATAAAAAATATATGAGAGTAAATTGATTTTATGCTAATACAAACTTTTGTTGTTGATTCTAGGTTGGCATACATATTTCTCGATAGCTTTCATCCATTTGATTGTAAGTTTAGTTATATCCTTGGATTTTTATCAATAAGTATGCTGTAAAGAAATGTGTGCTCAAGAATTATGATTATTAATTTACTTTGCTTATCCATTGTATCCTTCTTGTTTGCACATGCACATGTTTTTTTCTTTCTATATGCTTGTTATGACTACTCTTCTCCAAGTAAATTTGCACTTAACCATGGTCATTCTCAAAGATGTCATCTGTTTAACACCATATGTATCAAGTTGAACATTGTTTTTTGGTATTCTCCTATGCTCTATAGATGTTTTACTAGAATTGTGTATTGTACAGGGAACCTGCTTATTTTGTGATGAGGTTACTTGGATTTTGGACAAAACCAAGAGTCCCATCCATACCTAGACCTAAAGCAATAACCAAGGGACCCCTGAAAAATACTACATTAAAGAACCTAAAGAGTGACCTAGTGGTTGGGAAAATGTTTGTCAAGGTTAAGCTAGTAGGATGCAGTAATCAGTTGCAGTATCTCTGCCATGCAGATTTCCTCAAGTATCATCTATGAACAATATGAGATCTTGACTTTTTCTTGCCTTTTCTTTTCATCTTCCTCTCTTCTGTTGTCGGCCCATGTTAAGATTGTTGAGGTTATTTAGATTGCCTAGAATATAGCATGTTGGATATTTAGGCATTAGTTTATATTTTTCATCTTGTATGTTAATATCTAGTGTTATTCCCTTTTGTTCATGAGCTAACAAAGGGATTAAAATTAAATCCAAATTGAAATAAAAAATTGTACAAGCCCCTTTTCTATTTTCTATATGTATCAAGTAAAGAAAGTATTGTAAATACTTCAAGGGTACTAACTCAATGGAAGATCACCTACCTTATAGACCTAGAATATTGGTAGTTCAATTCCTCCATACCATATCTACATAAATAAATAAATATTTGCATATAAAATGACTAAAAGACTAAATTACTAACCAAAAAATGAGAGACAAGTGAGTAACAAATGAGAGATAAGCAGCCAAACAAATGACCAAAATTTGCATATAAATTACCAAATGTCAATTTGGTGGCTAATTTTCGGTCTCTTATCACGCGACAAAAATGTGGTCACATTTAGTTTGCTCATTTATAGGTGTCTTGTTAATTTGGTCATATTTTTTGTCATTAATTTGGTCATATATTTGGTAATTAATTGTGAGAATTAATGACTAAATATGTGACCAAATTATTGAATAAATATATGACCAATTTAATAACCAAATATATGAACAAATTAATGACCAGATGACAATCTATAAATGACCAAACTAAATATGACCACATTTTTTGCCACGCTATAAGAGACCAAAAATTAGCCACCAGTGATCGCCAAATAAAAAGTGGTCATTTATATGCATATTTTGGTCATTTTTTGGTCACCTATAAGTCATTATGTACTAGTGAATATTGCCCTTATCATATATTTTATTCATTATTTAAATCGCTTAAATTATATTAACTTTAATTTTAGGGAAGATCAAGTGCTTTTTTTTTATTATAATTATCTATTATGGGGATTATATGTACATATCAAAGTTCATATTTAGGGTTAAAAGACTATTGTCAAAGTCATTGGCTCATGGTAATTTAAGATGTCAAAATTTACTAATTGGTTGTATGCAGAGATATCAGATATCACATAATCTATGATGCTACTACCCAAACCATGGATACAACTCATATGGTTGGATTTTGTTAACTTCATAACATCATTGAAAATGATTAGATATTGCAAACTATAAACCTTAATGAGCTCGACAACAAACAAATATGGACCAAGTCTTCATATTTTCTTATGTATCTACTAACTAAAACAAGGTCCTCGTCTAGCCATAGATAAGTTGGGTTAAAGTCATTTCTTAATATAATACATTGATTAGTTTCTATTATAGCATTAAAGACTCCTAAAAAGAGGATATCACATTAATTGCTTAGGATGGAAATATCATGTTCCTAGCCATTGTAGGGATTTTGTTATCTAGATAATGGTTCTTATAAAAAGTCGAATTAATAGGCGTATAAATAACATAATTCTACATAAATATCAATATCTTTTATATCTAAAATATCCATCCACATGTACTAATTGAAAGGATCTTTCTTGTGGAGTAAAACATGAGGATTTTTTTTTTGTAACAAGTTATGCCTTCGATCTCTCTATGGTCGGATTTGTTATTCCATATTCACCACAAGACAAATCCATCTATGTTAGGGACCTTATATTGTTCATGCGCCCAAGTTTAATTAAGCAATATAATATCAATTTTAGTGAGGATCCAACTTAACATGGGACCCTTGCTCCATGAAAAGCCATGACAGTTCCAAGAGAGGATTCAAAGTGTCCAAAATTGTTGTTTAATATTATCTCTTTTGTTTCTATCCCTAAAAATATATTTTCTATTCATGGTTATTTTCCATTTTTCTTCCTTTCTGGCTTCTTTTACCCTTTGAACTTCCTTTCTTAATTGAGCTTAATCTTTTGGAACAAGATATTTTTTATAAATATTTCTAGCGCTTTTAGACTTAGGGTTTTATTTATTATTCCATATTTATGGCCATTAGAGATCACCTTGCCATGGATTAACCTATCTTTGTGCTCAATTATTTTTCCTAACCTTTGTGCTTCTATGAGAGAATTCATTCCAGTTTGTAATTTTCTTGAATTTTTTTTACCAGTGCTAGCGTGTTCTCTTCTTTCTTGTATTTGAAACAAAAAATTATGAATTTTAAATATATTTTTCCTCGCTCAGGGTCAAACTCTGTAGTCTTATTCGGTTCCTCCTTGATGGGTTTGATATCCAATTGAACCTCCAAACTATTTAGGGCCAAATCGCTATTAGTTTTTCTTCCAACACCTTAATCTTATTCTTCATTATGATTTTCTAGATTATCAACCTCTCCTTATTTGGTTGATTTTTTATTTTCTTAAATTTGATTATCTATTCGTCATAATCTCACATCCATTTTCTCCTACAAGATTATTTATTTTCAATCTTGTTTTCAAATGATACAATTTTATTTGTTTTAAATCTTTTTTCAAATGATGTAAACTTATTATCAAACATTTCCTCTAACTTTACTTGAATTTTAGATTCTCTTTCTTCCCTATGCTTATCTAAAGATTCTTTATGTTGACAAAGACTACTAAGGTTTCCCTTTTGAAAAGAATTTGTACCCCTTTTTAATTAAAGATGCTTGGTAATAATACCTTAATGAAAATCATCAACACAATGTTTGGTAAAAATGCTTTAGTGAAAAATCTAGTGAAAACAACTTTCAGATAAACAGAATAAAAGGAAATTAAATTATTAATAAAATAGAGAGGGCATAAATTAAAACAAAGGTTGGGATAAAGACTCACTTAATTATATTGAGATATTTAAAAATATAAAAAAAATGGCAATAAGTTTTTGTTACTTAACACTAATAATAGGAGTAAACTACTGAACCGACCATTTGCACCGATCAGACGACCTGGCTCGCGTGAGCGGTCACATCCGACGTTGTCGGTCGTCGGATTGGTACAAATGGTCGGGAAAATAGGTCAATCTCTAATAATATCGCATAATACTATAATTTTGTTTTCAACATTATTTAAATGCATAATTTCACCCAACAACAATTCATATTATTTAGGTTTTTTTTGTTACAAACCAAAATGCCAATTTTGTATATTGATACTTTAGACGATATGTAATGAGATGAAAGATTAATCAAAGTCATATTTTATTAATAATAATTGATATAAATACAAGAATTTATTATAAATTTATAGAAATTATATAGTAATAAAGTTATATAAATTAGTAATAATTTGAGATTTGATAATGTCATGTCTTCTTCTCTCTACTCATCTAGAAGAGAGGACGTGATTGCACTGTTGATTTTCATAAACCGGGGATTTAGCCCCATGGACATAAACATAAAATTCCTTGAAATATAAAAACATACACAGATGCGTAATACATGCAAACACACAATGGAAACAAATAATTCATTCAAGCATTCAGTATGTTCATAGTAATTGATAAACAAACATAGTTGCAGGACTTAAATACACAAGAAAATACTTATCTTGAGAAGAATCTTCCCGCAACTAGCTATGTCATTGGAACGTTCCACCCAACCATAAGCTAGTGTGCTCATCAATCTCACAGCACCACTGCCACCCCCAAGATGGGCATGATTTCCACAAGGAACTAGGGAATAAGAGGCTCACACATAACCAAAACACATCAAGGTTCAGCCAAGCCAATCTACAATTGGGTTTATCAAGCTGCTAAGGCAGTGGAAAGGTAGAATTGCTAAGCTAGTGAGCTCAACCACTGAGCTCTGGACACCTAGACAAGATTTGTCTTGGTCTCCACAATACCTACACACCCAACACAAGGAGGTATCCCTTTCACTGCTACACAGTCCCTCAGAACATACCTTCCCTTCCAATGCTCTTCAGAGTGTGCATAGAAAGATAACCAACCCCTCTTGATCTATCTATGAGGTTCTTCTCCTCACTAGCTTTATCTAGCCAATTCTGGGCCTCTTCCACTCCTAACTAGTTTAGTCCAACACAAGGATTTACAGAACAACAACATACAAATGTTGGGTATGAAAAAAACGTTCCTCGGAGCCAAAAACAAAAATGGTAAAAAAAGGGGAAAATTCCCTCGGATAGAAAATATGATTTCAAGAAATGCTCATGGACATTACATGAGCAAAACGACCTCCATTCACACCCAAATCGTGAATCCGAATTCATAAAATGCCTATGGGAATTATGGATGCAAATACAACCTCTATAAACCCCCAATTGTGGTTCTCCTATTCCCATTCATTGAACAATGCAAAAATGAGTTTCCGAGCTTGGAGAAATTAGGAAAAATGCATAAGTCTTGAGGGAAAAACGTCGAGGAGCTCCAAATGCCTAAGGAAGAGAAGGAAGTGCATGCATAATAGGATGCGCAGCAATTTATGGGTGATAACATGCCCAATAAGTCAAAACCAAGTTTCCCAAAAATGATGGCTTGCCCTAATTCGAATTTATTTGCCATACTCTTCCATTTCCCATGCATTAATTACCTCAACCAATTTAGGAAGAAATAAATGATTGGGCACACAAGACAAAATGGGTAGTTGATAGTTTTATGGATTTTCCCTTTGACATTTGGCTTTACCCTATTGGCTCAATGGTTTGGATATTTTCCCTCCCTATTCCTTGTGAAATCATGCCCCCAACTCTTTAGTGTTGCATTGACATAGCTAGTTGTGGGTATTTTTATTAATTGCATATTTACATTATGTCCAAATTTATATTGTGTCTGGAATCCGCTAAATCCATGGTGGAGCCTTGGCCTTGAGCTCCACACCATCAGTTAATAACCCTATTTACATCATTTACAATTTAATGCAATTAGGGTGAGAACCCAGATGTTACAGATAAATATAATTTGAGATTTGATAATAGTTTTTTATAAAAAAAAATAATATTGGTTAATATTTATTAAGTTTTATATATATATTAATTACTAAACATAAACTTTAATGTTAGTTAAAAATTTATTAATTTTATGTTAGTCATAAGTTTATTAACTTAATATATATATATATGATGAGTCTCTTATTGACTTTGGTATTTACAAGTTGTTTTGAGCATGTTAGATATGTCATAGTTCCTTTCTTGGTAGGTTTTGTTTTTTTCTTTTGCTTACCTTTATCAAGCCAGTACTATTTGGATGTAATAGTAATAGTAATATTTGGATGTAACATTAATCTTGATGCGTCTTTTATTGACTTTGGTATTTACAGTCTTAGATCTCTCATAGTTTTCTCTTTAGTAGTTTTTTTTTGCTTATTTAGCTTGTTAGTTTGATAGTATACCATGTTGGACGCCATTTAGCATAATATAACTATATTATAGTAGAAGGTGGTCAATTGGTTTTTTTTTCCACAGAAAAAAAATCATAATTTTATATACAAACATACAAAATTACATTCATCAGATGGCGCAATATCACTAATTGTCCATACTCTCAAAATAAATTGTCATAACTGATCAAACATATGATCAAACTATATCCAGCTGATCTCCATTACATTTGATATTCAAAAATATCATCACCCTGTATCAAACATGTATCAAAAATATACAGACCTCCTGTCACTTTCAAAGTCTTTAAAGTCTCATACAGAAACATAGATAGCCATAATAAACCAAAACCATATTGTTTATACAAATATAACATCCTTCATATCCTTTCCATATTAAAACATAAAATCCTTCAAAATAAACACCTTCAACCTACTAACAAAACTTCCCTCATAACCTTTCAAAAAATATGATATGTATCAATTCAATCATTCCCATGAAACTCAGAAATATGCCAATAACCATTCTGAACTTTTGCTCTAGCATTGGCTAATTCATTAGCTTTAGTGTTTCTTTCTCAATAGATATGCTTGAAATCTGCATACTCAAACATATCAGATAATCTGATGACTTCATGAAATATCTGAGAAAGTTGAACATTATGAATTCTTAAGTTGCCTATTACCCAGTTAATAACCAACAAGGAATCACAAAAAACCAGGATTTTCAAAATCTGATTACCAAAAGCCAATGAAAGAAGTAATTTAAGTGCACAAATCTCAGCAAAATTGTTAGTACCTATGCCCAAACCAAATTTAAATGTAAATTAATGATCATCCTTTATATAGAGAATACCCCCAGCCCCACATAAATGTGGATCTCCAGTAGCTGAACCATCAAAATACCCCCATGGATTTGTTTTGTCAATATTCTCCTCAATAATATTTCTGATCTTCAGAACATCATTCTCTTGTAGATAAGTATTGAGTACCCCCATGCAATAGGAATATACTTGCGAAGGAGTCCGAAAGTAATCATCAAAACAACTTTGATTCCTAGCCTTCTAGATAAACCAAGATACAATCACAGGTAATGATCTGATATGTTTTATCTTATCATTTAAAAACCCATTCTTCAAACAGGATAAAATCGAATCACCAATCCACAAATTTTTAAAATTTACCTTAGACTTTATCTCCTCCAAAACAACCTTAGTAAATGAACACTCTACCCCAAGATGATAGTTAGATTCAGCAACCAACTTGCATAAGTAACATTTGCCAGGTCCCTCACACCCTTTTCTACAAAGAACATCCTAGGTAAGTGCTTTACCTGGAAATAAGAACCAGCAAAAGATTTTGGACTTAAGGGGGCACTTAAGTTTCCAAATCAATTTCCACCACCAAGAAATTTCCAACTCATTTTTATCCAAAATCAGTTCCAAATAACCAACTTTAGGATAATACTTACCAGATTTTGATTGGTTCCATACAAAATCATCGTCCAAATTAGTTAATATGATATTGCTGATTTCTAAGATAGCGAGGTACCCATTCCAACATAATATATCCTGATCATCCACTAAACCAATAAATTTTGAACTAAACCAACCCTGTTCCATTAAATAAGTCACTCTTGGACATCCAATATCTTTCAGAAAATATATACCTGCATAATGTAATTTATCAATCAAATGTGGAGGTAACAAATTTCTCCATTTACATCTAACCCATGGATCCATACCTATGCGAACACTTGCTCCATTCCCTACCTTCTGTATTGTCCTCAAAAATTGAAAAAAAATAAATTTATAGGCTAGTAAAAACTACCTAGATGGAACATTAATTACTTACATAACTCTATCGTACACTTTATGTATCTTTGTTTAGTCATAAGTTGTTCTTACGTTTTGTCATTTATATTTCAGTTGTTACTTTTAATGTATTCTACTTAAGAGGTTATATAGCTATTTACTACTTAGTATTATGTTTATACTTTTGTCACTTATGTGTCATCCTTGGATTTATGTGCTTCTTCCTTTGTGCCTTGTCACACTTGTTAATTATGGAGTCCTAACTTAACTTTATTTGTGGAAACAAAGTGGGCAGAGTGGCGGGACTTGCTCTCCCATGACGGTTTGAGAGGTAAAGTATTACTTGGTTATGCAGGCTTACTTAGTTCAATCGAACTAAGTCACCTCTTTTATTACTTATGCAGTTCATTACTTTGCGACGGGATCTGGTGTAAAGTGTGTTGACCGTCTTGATCCTAGAGGACCTGCTGCTAGTTGTTATGTTGCTTATCGACTTGGTTTTATAACTTGGTAAGTGTCATTATCATCAATGTAGCTACTACGGCTAAATTTCCTATACACTAATTATTATTCGTTATGTTTTAAATTCGTTAGTCTATATGTCATTAATACATTTTACGTTCTATGTATATTCTTACTATACCTATTAACATCTCTTATGTTCTTTTATTGACAGGTTATTATATTGGTTTAAGAGCAGACCTTTGTATTTTTATAGTCATAGATGTGATCATGGCATGCTTTGTATGCCATGGTTCTTAGCATAAATACCTTGTTACTAAGGGATTAAAACCACAAGCTCTAAACCTATGGTCTACATATTATCCAAATACTTTAATCATGGGTTCTTTGACTTTGGACTAGCCCATCCTATGGACTATATATTATTGTAATTCTATCATAAACCAAACTTTGTAATATGTTAAAATGTGATAGAGTTTGGGTTGCGACATAACATACGGTATAACCATACAATAGCAGGGTTTAAGCTTTATGTGAGAGGTGGTCACATTGTAAGCAATGAAATACAACTATGGAGAGTGGGTTTTTATGTGGATTTAATGGTTCCCAGCTGGTGCATTCAATGCGTTTAGTGAAACGCGACAACCTTCCCTTAGGCTTGGCTCACGGTGGTTGTGTGTTGTTTGTCATTTGGGGTTTTGCACTTTGGCTCTGTGCAAGGGAAAAACCATGGAGGCAACCTCCAGGCTGTGAGGTATGTCCATGTTGGTTTTAACACGCCTGCATATTATTTTGGTTTAACATTTGTTCATGGCCATACTTCTCATCCCTCGTTTGGCTTGTGTTTTTAGGTGCCGAAAGGGTATGAGGAGCAGCGTGGCTTTGCTTCTGTGGGCTCCAAACGTTTGCACTCATTGCTACGATAAGCTTGTGAGCGAGTTTTTACTTGCTACCCTTCAGCCCTCTTGGGAAGACTGTGCATATATTTTTGTTTGGTTTTGGGTTTTATGCCGTGGGTTTTGATGTGGGGTTTTAAATTTCGCCTTCGGGCATACGATTACAGAATTTGGTTTTGAACAATGTTGAAATGGCTTCGGCTATGGGTGAAGTCACACCGCCTCTAGTTCTGTGTATAAATTTGGTTTTGTAAAAGTTACTTGGGCTGTTAGCAGCGAAAAGAGGGATGTTTGGGCTTTGCAGCACATTTAGTTTTTCTGTTTAAGCAAATCGTTTTTGTTGGGGCATTTTAGCCATGGGCTGCACCTTTGCTTGCAATGGTGCGTTAGCCCATTGGCATGCCTTGGTAAACTTGTTTATAAGTTTTAATATGATGACTGTGTAGTTTACTTGGCAATCTTTGTGTGAATGGATGCATACTATTTTTATTACTTGATTTACCATGGTTTAATCTGTGATGTGCATAGCACGATTTCGCTACGTTTATTATGTGGTTATGGTTGATTTATGTGGGAATTCTCCAGATTGAAGGTTCTGCGTATTACGTCATTACTTTGTTTGTAATGTAAAGATAAGACAGTGTGGGTATAGGCCATGCCATGAATGGCATGCGCCTTCCCACCGTGCTATGATAGTATAATGTAGGGTTAATTTGGTAGAGACTATGTATTAGATTTAAAAATTTGGCTGAGGCCATGACTTATGTGAGCGATGTGCATTAGTGGGTTTCTTAGAGGTCAGAGTTTATAGACCCTCAATGGTGTTGGTTGTTTAGTATGTAAATGAACTCTGTGTATTTATATTTTAATGGATGTATTTTGTAAACCATAGATGACATACGATTTGATGTAGAGTGTGGCCTGTGTGAGAATGGTTATAGGATTTGGTTGTCATTTTGTATATACATTACATATGGTTTGTTATTATGGCTTTGCCTTGGTCTAGACATCCATGGGATCGATGTCGTGAACTTTGTTGGCACGCAGGGTTTTTAATGTAATGAGTTGTAATGAAATGTATTTTAATAAATAAAACAAACTGGTCTTGCATGCCCACAGGATTCGATTCATGTTACTGCTTGCAATAAATGGATTTATGATATGATTTTGATGTTGTTTTACTATGATATGGTTTACTATATAAGATATATTATTTTAATTTGGCTATGGTAATGTTTATTGAGTTATGTAATTTTGTTTATGGTTATGTAATTTGGTTTATGAATTATGATCAAAGAAATGTAAAGGACCACATGGATGGCCACGATGCATCCTCTGATTATTTATAATGTTGTTTCATTTATGCAGAGTATTTTTAATGTAAATTTGTAATATGGATACAGACCTTGAAAGGTCTTAGATATGTTATTTAATTTTGGAATTTAATGTATAGATAGTTTTCATATATGTTTATACTTGATGGCCTTATATATATATATATATATTCGTTCTGTTTGTAAATAATACCCTAAGGTATCTATTTAGTATATTTATTTCTTTAAACTTACTCCTATGATTAAATCTACTATAATCTGAAACATGTCTCTACTGACAAATGTAATATGTCAGTAGAGATATAAATAATAGGTGAACAATAAACAACAAGTCTGGATTTACCTAGTTTACAATATTAATTTCTGAATATGGAAATGAATACATAAACAAACTTTAGAGATGGAAACCTAGCTATATACAGCCTATGACAATATTTACCACCATAGGAAGTATTGAAGAGAATACAAACCCTAGCAGAATCTAGGAAGAACATCAATCACATAGGGTTAGTAAATTCATTGGAAAACATTCATCTAACATATTCATTATATAATCTAGAAGATAGCATAGACAGTCTAGGGTTAGATTTTAAGAAATGTAACCCTAGGAGATATGGACATAACCAATCAATTCCAGGGTTAATAATATATATAAAATATTTTACATAAAGTAGCCAACATTTACCCTAGAAATGAACTTTAACATACTAAGAAATCATACCTATAATTTATCTTCCTGAAGCTCTTTTAATGGCTGAACCTGCACACTTTTTAAATAACCAGCATTATCAATTTAAGACAGATTTGACCTCTGATTTTGATAACCAAATCACTTGGGAACTACCACATTCCTCCCAACCATGACTTGGAACCGTTCCTAATTCTAATCTGGATCCCCCCGAGCTGGACTTCAACATGCAATTAGCTTAGAGCTCCTAAGGTAGGGTTTCCTAACTGGAAATCAGTTCTGAATCAAAAGTTCTCCAAGAAAACACTTGAGAGCAAAAATAGGAAGAATGATAATTCTCCTAGATAAAAATCAGAACCCCAAGCCTTTGCTTGGCTTGAGTCTTTATAGACAGAATTTTCAGTCAAAGGGGTAGTTAAATCAAGAAATCCTTGGTTTCTTGATTTAACCCTTTTTAATTTACCGGGGTAATTTTCAATTCTTAACCTAGGAACTTTTAACTAGTTCCTAGTTAGTCTTTCATAGACATTTCACTATATATTAATCCTTTAATAATAAATAATAATTGGTGGAGCTTCCCTTCTTTCTTTATTCAATTATATAATTAATAATAATTAATTCTTTATACATCCTATGTATAAAATACATAGTATTAAAATACTTGTTAACAATTTGTCTTCGAGCATCATGTATCATGATCCCTAGACTTAACGACACTTCTTCATGAAGGTCAAGTAGATAGATGGCTCAGGTCTACTAGGATAGGAAGCTCTAAACATCCTTGCATGTTGGATTTCCCTCGTATAATGTGGTAATTCTTCAATACTTGATGAGAATACAGAAATTCAAAATTTCATTTAATCACTTAAAAATAAGTATGATGAGATCAATATTATTCTCGAGTCGTTTTCACTCGGAGGTGATTTTAATCTTTTTAGTAACCCCTAGCGCTTACCGGAGCCCATACTCAACACTTATAACAGGGAGTTACAAACATAGTGCAATTCCAGAGCTCTGGCTCAACACTAAATGCTAGGATGTACTTGTATGATACACCTAGGGATACAATGGCCAAAGATCCGATGCTCCAGAGCTTATGCTCAACATCAACATGGAACACTCTAGAGCTTATGACCAACATTTCCAATTATATTTTCATGTGTTCCAGATCTTTATGCTCAACACAAATGTAAGTACTCATGTGCTCCAGAGCCTCTCACTCAACACAAAACATCTTATCGATCATGTGCTTTAGGGTCCACGCCCAACACAACAAACATATATATACATATATATCATCAACAATTGGCTTACGCCCAATATACAAAGCAAATCATCATGTTCATATGCAGTGGGGTCTTTGACCCAATATAAAAATAAAACATCAATATAATCATCATGATCAATAATGCCTATAAATGGTACGTCCAAAATTCAGGATATTACACTTTCCATACAAGGAAATCACCAATAAGATCAAAGGACCATAGCACAAATTTCCAACATATAGATATACCTCTTTTCTTCTTTTCATTGACACTGATCCAGTCTAGTAAAGATAGAGGCCTAATATATTTATGCATAGCAATCTTAACCCATAATCCCGATCCATGAATAATATTCCAGACACTTTTTGCAGCAAGTGCCTTAGCAAATAAAGCAGGTACTTTCAGCTCCCAGCCCCCCAAAATTTTTGGGTTTTCCAGAACCTTCCATGAAGTCCATGGTAGTCTAGTGGAAGATTCATAATTACCATACCATAAAAATTCGAAGCATATCTTCCTAACCTTCTCTATGATACCCACCGGAATCCAAAAGTGCATCCAGTAAGCCCGTAAAGCCTTAAAAACAGATTTCAGCAAGGTAAGCTTACCACCTTTTGACAACCACCTGAAACTCCAATTCTTTATTCTTTTTTCATCTTTTGCAATCAACCAGTCCCAATCTTTCAATAAGTATTTGCAAGGTTTGAGATAAAATCCATGATACTTCATACCACTTTCAATTTTAACAACAGAAAATGTAAAAATGTTTTGTAAAGAGATCAACTCTATATCATCCAAACCAGAATAATAAAAGGAGGGTTTATCCTCATTTATCACCATCCCGGAAGCATTACAGAAATCCATCAAAATCTCATACAAAGTGGATAAAGACTGAGCAGATCCATCAGTAATCATTACAATATCATCCACAAATAGGACATGGGTTAAAGCAACATTATTGCCAAATGAAATACCCCGATAAGCTCCACAGTCCTTAGCAGATAGAAGATCCCTACCCAAACCTTCAACGACAATAAGGAAAAGTATGGGGGCAAGTGGACAGCCCTGTCTGAGTCCCCTCCCAGACCCAAAACAAGTTGATGCAACTCCATTTATCAAAATAGAAAAATATACAGAGGATAGACTACTCATAACCCAATTGATAAATGATACAACAAAACCCATCTTGGATAAAATAACCCTCAAGTAGGTCCAACTGACCCGATCATAAGCTTTTGACAAGTCTATTTTCAAGACCACATATTTTAAACCTTTACAATGAATATTGTGCATTCCTTCCTGAATAGAACCCACATCATCATGTATCTGTTTTCCAGACAGAAAACCAAACTGTTCACCAGAGATATATCTACCCAAAACACTTTTTATTCTAATAGAAATAATCTTTCCAATGATCTTATAACTGTAATTACACAAAGAACTAGGCCGAAAACCTTCAAAGGACATAGGGGAGTTAGATTTAAGAATCAAAGCTATGAAAGTTGAATTTAATACAGCAGAAATTTTTCCATTCTTCCGAGAATCCTCAATAACCCGCAATAAATCCATTCTCATTACTTCAAAAAGAACCCTATAGACCTCTATAGGAATTCCATCCGGACCCGGACTCTTATCATTCTTACTCATAGCAAGAACAAACTGAATCTCCTTCAATGAATCAGGATACATAAGATCATTATTATCCTCATCAGAGATAGTGGATGGGAAGTTTTCAACAATTTTCGTAAGTTCAGGAAGGTGAAGATTCTTATCATCCTGAAACAATGTCTCAAAATGCTGTACTCCAGCCCCAGCAATTGCTTCAAACCCCTCCACAATATTTCCTCCATCATCCCTAATCTTCCAGATAGAGTCAATATTCTTTCGGTGATTGGAAAATTTGTGAAAAAAAGGGGTATCATCATCCCCACATAAAATCCAAGTAGCCCTGCTTTTCTGTGTGGCCTCATGTTCACGATCTAAAAGAATATTTCTCTTTCGAGATTCCAACTCAGTCAAAGATGCCTTATCCTAATCCGAAGCAAACCCAAAACCAACCTTATTAAAGGACTCTTCCAGCAATAATTATATGTCCACTAGATCTTTAAAATCCAACTCTTTTTTCTTAACAGACCAAGCAATGGAAACATCCTTAATACCCTTAAGATTAGTAGCAAATTGAGATGCATGGGGCTCAACCAGATTATCATTATAGAGAACCTAGGTATCTTTCAATAAACTAACCAGGTCTTCATTCATAAGCCAATGAGCATTGAACTTGAAAGGACTTCTAACCTTTAAACCCTTATTCAAAACTTGAAGAAAAACAGGATTATAATCAGAATCCCCCCACATCCCACCCATTGGCGAAAAAGATAATCGTGATCTAACAGATCAGCCGAGACTAACAATCTATCCAGTCTCTTCCAAATACTATCATCCCCCACTCTTCTGTTTGACCATGTAGAAAGCATGATATATGGATCAATATAAACGAGGCCAAAGTTCTCCATAATTTTAGTAAAAAAATCTGATAAACTATATTTTCTTGTTCTGACACCCCAAATCTTAGATAAACCCAAGGAACAATTGGCTTTATAACACAATATGTGTTGCCCTTTTGATGTAACTTTGAAAAAATAGTGCTCTTTTAATGTAATCGATTCCTAAATATGTAAAAACCATTCAAAGCAGCAAAATGACAACACATATATTAAAAAAAAGTTTAAAAATATCATCAAAATCCATAAAAATGCTAACTCAGTGAAAATAATGTTAGGTGAGAAGCAAATCCTACAATATTTATGAATTGCATTACTCGCTATCTAACTAGACACATGCCGGCACGAAAGGCAAGCAGCATTATGATAAAATGATGCTTACTCATGTCCCAAACGGCCCACCCATAAACTCCAAAGCTTATTTTTCCCACAAGAATCCTACACCACACTGATCACTAAACTTAAATTGATAAAACAGCCCGTGATTACGTGTCAGCATGGTAGGCAAGGAACATGCAGAAAAGGAGAAAAGACTCGAGTTTTCCGTGGTCCTGGACTTCCACTCTCCCGCTGACGCTGCCGTGAAAGATTGGACGGCCCAGCGAGCGCTTTTATTTTATAAACGGGAATGGTAATGATAGATCCTCCTTTAGCCTTTAGAGTCTGAGCGCCACTTTGGCCTGGCAAAATCGCCGCAGGCAGACATTCACAATTAGAATTTGTCATACGCCGACAAGTATTGTTTAAACGTCATGTTTCTCCGAGAGGAAATGAAAGTATATGGTAGGGCCCAGGAAATGGATGCCGAGCCACGCACCGACAGCAGGTCCTCCGCGGTTCTGTCAGGGAGAGCGAAGGTACCATGATGCCATCGGTTCGGCCTTGCCCGTGCCACTGCCCCCCTTTCTGCGCCGGAAAAACATGAGCCCACGTGAACTCATCACAATCTTTCTCTGTCCCATTCGTTTTCCATTTCGAGTACCATCTCCTCACGTCTTAGCTACGGTTCAATAGTTTTCAAGCGTTTAATAAGTTTCAAGTACTAATGACAGGGTGTGATACTGGGGCACTCAAATAGCATCATATTTACCAGAATGGTTTATAAATGGTAATTGTGGATGCTGAAATTGTTGAATTATTTTAATACAATGATTTCATATTTAAAAAATAATAATAGAGTTGAAAATAAAAAAACAAATATTTTTATTTTACATTTTAAATTATTATATAAATTTTTTTCAATTCTTAATTGAAGATAGTTATCAATGATTGAGTTAAATTAGTATAGATCTATTTTAAATCCGGATCTATCAAGCATCTAGAGGGATCCACTTTTTTGAGATGTCTAGTCTCGTTTAAAATGGAATTATGCTGGTTTAATTTTTTTCTATATTTTATTTAAGTTTATACCTAATTTATTTTTCATTTTTTAATTTATTTATGTAGGTTTGCATAATTTTACTAACATAACAAGATCTCCTCCATACTAAATTGGAGAGCAACTTACTTCTCTCCTTATTAAAATTAATTTAAAAATTTGATTTTAATTTAAATTTAAATATACAAATTATATCTTAATTGTAAATATTCTTAAATAAAAATTTCTAATAATTGAATGAGTAAAGTATTGTCATTAAAGATAATTACCAATAATTGATTTAGAGATTTAATTTCAATTGTCAAGTTAAAGATTTAAATTGAAGAATTGGGTTTTATTTCAATTTAAATATCAATATTATATGTTAATCATATATGTTATTAAATAAATTTTTTAATAATGAATAAGTATTTAATTTTTGTGTAACTTTTTTTTGAAACAAGAATTTTTAATTATGTAATTGTATTTTAATTAGGATATAAATATTAATATACATTTAAAAAGGATTAAATAAAATATTATGTTTTATTTTTTTAAATAAATAAATATTAATTCTAAATATAATTCCTAAATGGTTAAAAAATATTTTTTTATTAAATATAAAATGTTTTTTTAACTATTTTAGTGTAATTAAAACATAAAAGTTATAATATAATGATTTTTTTAATGTTTGAAAATTTACAATTTAGTTAGCTACTTCTTAAGATTTTAAATAAGTATTAAGTAACTTTCTTTAGCTTAATGTGATTTCCTCTTATCTTTATTGCTCAAACTTTAAACTAGCACAAGTAAATAGTTTGTGGCTGGATCAGGTGGATACGATGAAATGGTTGAGAGATAATGATGGAAAGGAAGACAATTTGGATTTGTTTTATTCTTCTTATTCTTTTTAATTAAAAGAGTTCAACTCTATGTTATCCATGCATAGCTACATGTTATTACCAACATTCTTTAGGTTATCCATTTATCAACTATTAGTTTTTTTTTTTATCTCACATTCTTCTAGTTGTCTGACATGAACTATCGGTTATCCATGGCTACCAGTTATCCATTCATAGCTACCACCAATTATTATATATATATATATTTTATATATAATTGTTTATTTTAAATTTTGAACAATTAGTCTCATCCTCATACCTAAATGAAAAAACATAAGCAATAATCCACCCCAAATCTTAAATAAAAAAGTTTATCAACTTAATAAGTATTAAGTAACCTTCCTTAATCCAATGTGATTTCCTAAATCTTTAATTGTTGGTTTTGAAAATGATGATACCATGAAAATAAATTATCTTTATATCAATGCCATGTTACCTTTTGGATGTATATGACAAAACATATCACAAAGCATGCTTAAGTAATATTAGACAATGTTCTTTAAACTGTCTCAATTGATAGATATATTGTTATATTTTATGATAAACTATTATAATACACAAGAAGAGTACTTACTTGATTTATGCAACCCGTAATATGCAAATCTAAAAAGATTGTATCATGATGGATTATTTAGGTGGATTTGGGGTTTCATGAGGGGAGAGCTAAGGGGTGAGCTGCATATTTTTAAAGAGTTTGTTAGAGGGTCTGCAACAGGTTGATTTAACGCTAGATGCACTTGATTAAGTTTTTTAGCCATTGGATCAACCTGCTACAGACCTTCTGACATATTCTTTAAGAGTCGTCTTTAGCTCTCCCCTTTCATGAGATCCACAAAATCAAAAGCTAGTAAAACTAGACACATAGGAAATTATTCAACATACACCTGAAAAAGTATATATATTCTTTTTTTTAGTTTAGTAATAAATGAAATATCGAAATTTGAATTACCTTTTGTGAATATATATAATTTGTATTCATTAAAAAAATTTATAATTAATTTAATTATATTTTTTTTAATATTTAGATTTTATTTCTTGCAAAATTATAAGATATATGGCTTTTTGGTGTAACCTTTAAATGCACAATATTAAAATAATGAAAAATTTATATAGTTTGTCTTTATAATTTAAACATACAAATATTTTACCATATTTTATATATTTAATAAATTTTAAATTCACAACAAAAAAAAAACCATATAATTGATAAGAGACCACGACAAAATAATCAATAAATGCACAAGAAGACAAACCATATACTTAATAAATGGCATCTTCTATGAAAATAACCATAAATTAATCAATACCAGCTACCATTCGATTTGAAAGACCATGGGAAAAAACAATGGGTTATTTGTCAAACAATAATATTATCCATACCATAATATTATCCATAGCAGCTACCATTCGATTTGAAAGACCATGGGAAAAAACAATGGGTTATTTGTCAAACAATAATATTATCCAAGAATAAATATATTTTTACTAGACACATAAATGGGTGGTACACATTATATGTTATGTATAATATAATTAGTGCTAGTTAGATATGATATTTATTAAATATATTTTTACTAAATATATTTTTACTAGAGTGATAAATGGGTGGTACACATATTATATGTTACGTATAATATAATTAGTGCTAGTTAGATATGATATTTATTGGCTAATGGTATTATTGTTATACATTTGGCATAACATAATGTAATTCATCATTATTTATTACATATTATACAAAATTTAACGAAATTAGTAAATTAATAATTATTATATATAACACAATATAGTTTATTTACTTCTTCATACAATTTCATAAAAAAGGAACATCATAAAAAATATATGAGGTAGTCTTCTTCGCAACACCTACAAAGCATAGAAATTCTAAGCGTGACCTTTTTTTAATCATTTCTTAAGTTAACACCCTATTATTGAGTACCAACTACATATAAGTATTCGACTTATGAAGATGTGAGAGAGGATTAGTAGATGGAAAATTCGATAGAGTAGGTTAGAAGAGAGAGGTGAGAGGAGGGGAAATTGACATGAGGGGAATGAGAAGGGGTGAAAGAGAGAATATGGGGCATAAATGGGTAGGGGGTAGAGGACAATAGATAAAATGAAATCATTGAGGGAGGGGGAAGCAGGAAACAACTTGGATGAGAGAGAGGGGGAGGGAGGGAGGGAGAGAGAGGGAGAGGGAGGTGGAGGTGGAGGTAGTGAGGGAGGAAGAGAGAGAGGGAGGTAGGTAGGTAGATATGGGGAGAGAGTGAGAGAGGATGGAACATAGAGGAAGAGCGAGGAAGGAAGGGAGATAGAGATGGAAAGGGAGAGAGTAAGGAAGGGAGGGTGAGGGATGAAGAGGGTAAGTTATATAGAGAGAGATTGAGAGAGGAAGGGAGATATATAGATGCATATGTACTGATGGAGAGAGGGAGGGATAAATATGGATGGAGATGTAGTGATGGAGTGAGGGAGGGAGTGTTTGCGGAAGATTGAGTGAGGGAGAGAGGAGGGAAAGAGGAGGAGGGGGTATAGAGGGAGAGGGAGGGTGAGAGAGAGAATAACAGAGTAAGGGAGGAAAAATTGATAAGGGAGAGGGGGTCAACAGGGGTGATGGAGAGATTGGGAGCGAGGGAGAGAGAAGAGGTGGGTGAGGAGAGATGGAGAGGGGGAGGGAGAGGGAGAGTGGGAGGGATTGAGGGAAAGAGAGGAACATAGATAGAGGGAGGGAAGGGGGGTAGAGAGAGGAATGAAGGGAGTAATGATAGAGAGAAAGTGAAGGAGGGAGGGTGGATGAGAGAGTAATAGGGAGAAATCGCGGTAGGGAGAGTGAGGAAGGGAAGGGAACATGACCAGAGAGAGAGAGAGAGAGAGAGAGAGAGAGAGAGAGATAGAGAGTGGGGTAAGGAAATAAGGGGAAAGAGGGATATAGAGGGAGGGATCAAGGAATTGAGTGAGGAAAGGACATAAAAAGAGGGAGGGAGAGAGACAGAGCGAGGGAGATATGGGGAAAGAGTGAGGTAAATAGATAGGAAGGGAAATATGAACGACGGGATAGGGAAAGGAGGAGGGGGATATGAAGGATAGAGAGAGATGGAGAGAGAGTGAGGGAGGGTTCAAAGAGAGAGAATGGGAGAGAGAGAAATCCAAGTAATAGAAGGAGACACAGGGAGGAAAGGATGAAGGGAGAGAGAAGGGGAGAAGGAGAGGGAGGGGGAGAGAGATGTTAGAATTTTAATGATTATACCATAAGCAATCAGATCATTAAAATAAATACAGGAACAAGAGCACAAAAAAGAGCACAAATATTTGTCTTAGGAAACCCTCTTTGGGCACAAAACCCAACAAAATTCCTCAATATAGAATTCAACCAAGTATAGTGAACAACCCCAAGAACAAGACTAGCAACTTCCTCTATCTAGTGGAGCTCTTCACTCTCTCTCTTTCTCTCTCGTGCACTAGCTTGATTGAGATGTATCTAAATGAGGGAATATCCTCCCCTATTTATACTCATCAAGTGAGTGACTTCTTAACTTAACTAGGTCATCCTATTGGTTTAAACAGATCCAACTTACCTAGGGAGACTCAAAATAACATTTATATAATATCCTTGTGGGCACTATTGGCCCAACTTACAGTGGAGTTTTTACCTCAAGAATTTTACATAACCAATTACATCAAAGGGATATCCCGAAGGAGGAATAATAATATAATAAGATTAAAATAAATATACATTAGAATACCTTCTAAAGTTACATTTATTTAACACTCTCTCTTAGTAGAGAAGGTATTTTATAACATCATCATCATAATAAACAACAAAAAATGTACAACATACTGGTGAATCTATATGTCATAGGAAGTTTTGGAACAAAAGCAACATCATATATCTACAATATCATTATCAACATCAATATGAAACATCATCATCATCTTCAACATGGAACATCATAATCATCAGCAGGAGCACTATCATCATCAATATTTGCATCATCATCATCATCGTCATCATCATCATCATCATCATCCAATGATGTCTACATCATCATCATAAATATTTGCATCAACATCATTATCAACATCAGTTTCTTAAATTTCTTCTCCTAAAATGTCTGAGCTTATTTCTGATGGATCTAAAAAAATTTTGCTCCTCAAGATCTAAAGCTTCTTCTGGAGGTAGCATCCCGTCCTTTGTCCAAAACCATAGGTTAGAGCATGATTGAATTCACCTAGTGGAGCTTATTCTAAGTTTCCCAAGCTGAATTGTTTATGAATTTGCTTAATATAGGGAACTTGTACACACTTCCATGTGTCACTATTTCAACTTCAGGTTTTGAAACTCGCACTAGAGAAACTACAGACCGTTCCCTTTCTAGAAAATATTATGAAATTCTACTTGGATATTATTAGAATAATATATAGAATTTATCCTAACATAACAAACTATCATACACTAGAGTGTATCCTAAATCATTAAGGATGTTAATCAAGGAATATGAAAATATGCTTTTTTCTATTGGCTAGAATTGCTCACATCCTATTGAAAATATTATTTTTTTATTGTAAAGTAGTTAAATGAGTCTACTCACCAAAAATATTTGAGCCCAAAAAAAGGAAATCAGGACAATTTCCGATTGTAATGTCCCGAATTTTGGACCTACCATTTATAGCATAGGCCTATTGATCACAGTAATTATATTCATGGTTTATTTTATATTGAGTCAAGGACCCCACTGCATATAAACATGATTATTTGTTTTGTATATTGGACGTAAGCCAAATGTTGATGATTATATGTATATATATGTTTGTGTTGGGCGTGGACCCTGAAGCACATGATTGATGAAATGTTTGTGTTGGGCATGGACCCTGAAGTACAGGATTTATGAAATGTTTGTGTTGGGCATGGACCCTGAAGCACATGACCAATAAGATGTTTTGTGTTGAGCGAGAGGCTCTGGAGCACATGAGTACTTACAATTGTGTTGAGCATAAATCTCTGCAACACATGAAAATATAATTGGAAATGTTGGGAATAAACTCTGAAGCATTCCATCTTGATGTTGAGCATAAGCTTTGGAGCATCGGATCTTTGCCCATTGTATCCCTAGGTGTATCATACGAGTACATCCTATCATTTAGTGTTGAGAGAGAGCTCTGGCATTGCACTATGTTTGTAACTCCCTGCTATAGGAATTGAGTATGGGCTCTGGTAAGCGCTAGGGATTACTGAGAAGAATTTAATAACTTCCAAGTGAAAATGACTCGAGAAAAATATTGATCATCATCATACTTATTTATAAGTGATTAAATGAAATTTCAATTTTTTGTATTCTCATCAACGTACTGAAGAGCTACCATGTTATATGAGGGAAATCCAACATGCAAGGATGTTTAGAGTTTCCTAGCCTAGTAGACCTAAGCCATATTTACTCTTGACCTTCATAAAGAAGTGTCGT
>LPNX010194355.1:0-34575 GCA_001517045.1 Pseudotsuga menziesii | reverse complement strand
AGGAACTAGTTAAAAGTTCCTAGGTTAAGAATTAAAAATTACCCCAGTAAATTTAAAAAGGGTTAAATCAAGAAATCAAGGATTTCTTGATTTAACTGCCCCTTTGACTGAAAAGTCTACCTATAAAGACTCAAGCCAAGCAAAGGCTTGGGGGTTTTGATTTTTCTCTTGGAGAATTATTATTTCTGCCTGTTTTTTCTCTCAATTGTTTTCTTAGAGAATTTTCTCCTGCAAGGAAAAAGAGGAGTGATTCAGAATCTAAATACCAGATAAGAAACCCTACCTTAGGAGCTCTAATCTACTTGCATGTTGGAGTCCAGCTTGGGGGGATTCAGAGTAGAACCAGGAACGGTTCCGAATCATGGTTGGGAGGAATGTGGTAGTTCCCAAGTGATTTGGTCATCAAAATCAGAGGTTAGATCCGTCTTCAATTGATAATACAGGTTATTTGAAAAGTGTGCAGGTTCAGCCATTAAAGGAGCATCAGGAAGATAATTTACAGGTATGAATTCTTGGTATGTCAAAGTTCATTTCTAGGGTAAATGCAGGATGCTTTATGTACAAGCTTCTATATATTTTACGAATCCTAGGTAATTAATGTGCTTCCTAGGTTTTGCTAGGGTCCTTATTTTCCTTTGATTTTTCATATGATTGGAAAGATTATCATAGGCTATTTATAGCTAAGTTTATGTCTTTACAATTTTTGTTCTACATTTATTCCATATTCAGAAGTTAATATTGTATACTAGGTAAACCTAGATCTGCTACTTTTAAATGTACAGTTATTACTCATATCTCTATTGACATATTACATTTGTCAGTAGAAACATGTGTTTTAAATTATAGTAGTATTTAAACATAGGAGTAGATTTAAAAGAAGTATATATCCTATCTAGATACTCTAGGGTATCACTTACTACCAAAGTTATTCTTTCATAAATAACTATATATATATATATATATAACCTATCAGGTATAAATCTCTTTAAAAATCTATATATGCATTCATTTCCAAAATTAAATAATCCATCCAAGACCTTTCAAGGTCTGTAAGCATAAAAACAATCTACATTAAAAATACCATAAGTACATGCATTATATCTTAGAAAGAAATCCATATAATATCCATTGTTTTTACATAACCATAAACCAAGTCACATAATTCATTATCACAACATAAATCTATCTAAAAACTTCTTCAAGTAACATTTCTTATAACTCTATATTAACATATAGAGGTTCTATTTAATAACCAGAGGTCTTAGTATCGATCCTCACAAGTTACAATCCCATTGTTTAAACAAAATTAAAATCCACAATAGGAACAATATTATAAACAAAATACATTTCATTACATTACGTTACATCGTTTCCAACAGAGGTCGCGACATCGATTCCCATGGATGCCAAGACCCAAGGAAATGTTATAAATAAACAACCCATACCCATTATTTATACTTACAACAATCAAACCCCGTAGTCTTCTCACATAGGCCATGCTAATACGAATTTGTATGTGGGCTGTGGTGTAATATTAAAACCATTAAAGATAATTACAGAGTAATTAAAATGCCTATGCTAGTAGAGAGGTCATGGGACTCCAGCTACAACATGACCTCGGCCTTTAAAATGAATTAATACAGAGTCCAATTTATGTCAAGAATAACAAATTCCATCATGGTTCTGCATACCCTGTCTCTCACGAAAACCACTAACACACAAGTGCTCACATAAGTCATGGCCTCAGCCAAGTAATATTATAATTACTTTACACAGTAACTGCCAATCTAAACCCTACGCTACACTATCGTAGCCTCTGGAAAGACACATCCAATTGATGACATTGCACATACCCACGATGTCTACAAATTCATATTCTACATGCTGTAATACACATAAAAAAATTACCACAAACAATTTAAATAAAAGCTATTGCAGCACTGTGGGAAGGCTCATGCCATTGACGGCATGGATTTTTCCCCACGTTGTCAAGACATCAAAATTATTCCTTTAACCAAGCTAATCAATAACATTTGCACACAGAGAAACCAGCAAGGGTATGCCTCTATCCATTTTGAGGACCCCAACTCATTTACAGAGAGTGCCCAATAAAAACGCAGTAGTAAAATCGCATGAGTCACATATTAAGTTTAAACGTTGCATTATATCTAAACCATATATCAATTTACATAGTGTTTCCCAAATGTTTGTACATAATCACAATTGAAGGCCAAGAGAATGGTTTTACACAGGGTGCTAATGGGCTATGGCGCCATTGTTGCAATGGTGCAGCCCATGGATTTTAAAAACCCCAAACAAAAACTAACGAGATACATAACCAAAATAAACCTTGCACAGAGCTGAATGGCCTAAACATCAAGTAACGACATAAGCACTTCCCCATTAAAAATAAACTAAGTCGGTATTCAAGCCTGAAGGAGAAATAGAATTTGCTACAATATTAAACCCCAACCAAACGATGATGCAAAATGTAGCCCTACCACAGGATCAAAGGAGGAAAATCACAAGCTTGATGAGAAGGCTTATTGTGGCCATGAATGCAATGTGGTGAGCCCATTGTGTTGTAGCCACACTTCCCTCTATCCCCTTTGGCACCTGCAAGTCAACAACCAAACATGGATGAGAAGTATTCCATCCCTTCCAAACTAAAAACCAAACTAATGCACAAACTATGAGTTCGAGCGAGCTTACCTTCATAAGCTGTGTGTCGCCTCCATGGCCATACCTCTACGTAGAGCCAAACAACGAAACCTGAATGTCAAATGCATTAAGCATCCATCATGAGCCAAGTCTAATGGGAAGGTTGTCACGTTTTCCCACAAGCATTAAATGCACCAGGTTGGAACCCATTATCGTTTCCATAAACCCACTCCCATAGTTACGACTTGCTCCATAGTAATGTTTCATGCCACCCTCCATAGCATTGTGTAAACCTTGTATCGTATGGTTCATACCATATAAACATCAACACCCCAAACTTTGAACATGAACGTTACCATAATGCTAGGTCTGCACTATGCTAGTATTATCATAATACTTAGTCATATGATGCGCTAGTCAAAATTTGAATACCCTTGCTTAGGATTGTAGATGAGGTTTAGGACATAGGTTAGAGCTTAGGGTTTAGCACCATAAATGTCAAGGTGTTTAGGCTTAAGTGTTGATGTATATGTAACTTCGGAATGTATTCATCTATGTATCTTATGTATTGTAACCTGATGTTTATTCTGGGATGTTTCTATTATGTATTTGAGTCATGTTGTCATGCCCCGATGTTCCAATCGGGAGGATCAATAATGTAAACAAGTCATGTCAAGTCATTGTTAAAGTCCCCACAGTTTCAGGGCACTAGGGTTATTATACACTCACAGAGATGTAGGCTCTAGTAAGTAATTGTTAAGTTAGGCCGACATAATTGAGTGCACTTCAAGTGAACGAAAGAATATAAATAGAGAGTGAGAGCCTCTCTATTTATCACTTGTAACACACATCACTTACTCAGTCAAGTGTGGCGCATTAGTGAGGAAGGAAATACACTGGGACTAGACAAGAAGAAGACTACTGCTGTCGAGAGTGCATCTTACTATTTTGGGGCTTTTACTATTTTGGTACTGATTCTATCTCTGAGGAAGTTGCGGGGTTTTCTCCTTTATGGTTTCCTCGAGAAAAACTCTTTGTGTCTCTTGTCTCTTGTGACGTGTTTATGTTTTATTGCTGTGCTTGTTATTCTCTCAGTGAAAAGATCCTAAGATCACAATGCTAGCTTATATGATGAAAAACTAACATGGTGTCAGAGATAACCTGATAAGAAGACATTATGTAGCTATAGAATCTAGGGCTTCTTATTTTTGAGTCTCTCTCCACAATCTATCAGCAAAAGTACGATAGAATGACTCTCCATTGAAGGGTGCATCTTTTTGTCTTAGCGGAATTCGATTTCGAGCATTTTCAGTTTTCGATGTGGAAATTAGGGATTTCTACAGAAGAGGAATTTTTGAGTGAGACCAACATGGGATTGTTCTCCTCATCAAAACCGAATTTTATAGACCTGGATCAAGAAATTTGGTTGGGTGAAACTATGGGAAAGTCAAACCCTAGTTTGACCCCAAGCTAGAGAAACCCTAAATACTAAAACTGCTAAGTTTTGGTACAGTCGCTATATCCTGGGATTGGAAAAGTTTCAGGAGCTGAAACTTGTAGGGTCTGAAGATACAATTCTGATGAATCCGGTATCCAAAAATAATCCTCATATTCTGTGTATTCCAGAAGATATGATCTCTCCAAGTTAGGATTCCAGCCTCTTCCAGAATTCATCCCTAAATGGGACATCTGGGGAGATCTGCAATATCTTGGGATACAGAGGTCCAAATGGAATTATTGAAGATTTTATAGAAATAGTACGGAATTTAATTTCAGTGGTCCAAATATCAGACTCATAAGATGAACCAGTGACATGTGGAATTTTGTACAACTTCGCTGTTCTGAACAGTCCTGTAATAGGTCACCTTGGGAAAAGGATCATAAATCCCAAATGGTGAAACCAATTCTGATGAAACCTATGGTGTTGGATCAGGTACATGAGAGGTTACCTCAGTGAGAAATTTTAGACATAGAGGAGCAGTAATTTTGGATATATCATAGAAACAGTAACATGAATGTCTGCAGAAGAAATTGGAAATCTAGGGCTTCCTGTTCTGAGAGCTTCCCTCCACTGTTTTCAGAAAAAGAGTACATTGGACAGATCCATTTGAAGAGATCTATCTATATATCCAATCAGATCTGAAATATTCCAATTTTTGAAAATTAGGGTTTCTGTGACAAACCCTAGATCAGCCAGCTCCGGAACCAGGACACACACCTCAAATCGGTAAGATCTAATCCTTTGTTATTTTAATTTGAGGTTCTCATTTCAAAGTGATCTATCACATCAGCTTGATGATAAGCTTGGTGAAGCTGACAAATTCCAAGCCTAGAAGTATATGATCTCTCTGAAGAAAATCGATTGGACACCTACATGAGTATAGAGGTTCCAGTTCCAGAGGGAGATGAGGCTAGAAGCCTTACACAAGAAGAACTTGGTCAAGGCCAAGAAGATCATGGTTGATTCAGTCATGGATCAACTTGTACTACAAGTGTCTTCCCTAAAGACACCAAATATGTTTAATGCCTTGAACAAGATATTTGAAGGGAAGAACATAGATCGAAATATGACCTTAAGAAACTAGTTAAAGGAAGGGAAGATCCAGAATGAAGAGACCATACAGTCATAAGAGTCTCTCAAATCAAGAACAACTTGAAGTGGCAAAAGAAGAAGTGAAGAATGCAGAAGTGGCGATGGCCACCTTGAATGGCCTCCCAGGATCATGGAATTCATTCATTCAAGGAATGTGTTCCAGAAGGAAGTGATTACTTTCAGCATACTTTGGGAAGAAGAAGAAGCTCGACTCATAAGAAGAGAAGAGAAGATGGGAGAAACTAAAGATCAAGCTCTTGCCATCCAAAGAAGAACCCTCAAGCGATGAGGAATATGAACAACTCAACTCTTGAAGAAATTATTATCCACCTTAGCATTTCGATAAGAAACAATGCTATCATGTATGAAGAAGACGATGAAGATGAAGGCTCAAGGAGTCTACCCATGAAACAAATAAAGATAATTATTCAATTGTCATTTCATGTTATTGTTTTGTTATGCATTTGTTGATATTCAGTTGATGTATTATGCATGATAGGATGTTTGCATTAATGATAGTATACTACTAATATGCATGTGATGGGTAAGTAGCTCATGGTGCTATACAACTCTCCATTGCTACTTATCTAGAATGAAACCTATTTCCTGACATATTGGATTAGTGCACAATCCCAATGTTGTCCTCGTAGAGATGGAAGGCATCTAGAAAGTTTCAGTGAAATATGGATGAATGTTGTATTGACTAAAGTAGTTGCATGATCATATATTTATGCATAAGAATTTTCCAGTATGAATATTTCTTATGAAATGTTTCTAACCATACAAATGCATTTGACTTGTAGGAAAGATCGCATACATAATCGCCTACAAGCAAAGAAGAATGAAGACTTGTTCCGAAGAACAAGTGATGACATTTAAAAATGAAGAATAATATGATGAGTGCAGTGACATCATGCAGAACCTTCTAACCACCAAGAAGAAAGGGAAGACGAGTCCAAGAAGGATGATGTTAGGGTGTAGTATCAAGACATGAAGAGAAGTTCATAGTTCCATCATGCAATAGATGGAAACATCGTGGGATACAAAGAAATATTCGTAGCATGAGGATTCTCACGAAAAGAAGGCATAGACTACGAAGAAACATTTACAGCTACTAGAAGTGAAGTCACATGACATGCATAATCATGTGTGCAAATGAAAGAAGGCATTGTACGAGTTCAGAAGACACCCATGGGAAACACATACATGATGATATTGATGAAGATCTTAACCTTTGCTACAAGGTTGAAGATGCAAGTCTATACACTAGATGGTTACATATAATATTAGCATCATAGGAAGTTACTTGTCACTCCAGTACAGAATGTTTCAGTACATAGAGTACAGAAGACAGAGGGAGTATGATGCTCCGCTTCAGAGGGAGTGACTACATAATATCCTGAGGATTGACATGGTACGACAGGATGGACAGATTACTGATGACTCTAGAATTTACTGAGAGTAAAGTGGATTCCAACCTTTGCTTCAAGGTTGAAGGCAGAAGACCAATGATGCTCTTGTTATGTGTCGATGCACTAGGCATGGAGGTGTAGACAAGGGAAGCATGCAGTAGAGATCCTGAACAGGTTTGGGATGATGGACTACAAAGCTATGGCCACACCTATGGCATTGAACCTGAAGCTATTTAGTGATGCTTCATCAGAGTCAGTTGATGCTACGATGTATCATTAGATGATTGGGTCATTGATGTACCTGACAAACACGAGACCAGACATTTTATTTGCTGTGAACACCTTGAGCCAGCACTTGACAGATCCGAGAAGTGTTCACTTGACTGCTGCAAAGCATATTCTGAGGTACTTGAAGGGTACAGTTGATTATGGGCTCAAGTACGATGCGAATCAAAAGATTAACCTAGAGGGCTATGTTGATTTAGATTGGGCAGGCAGTGCCATCGATAGGAAGAGTAGTTCAGGATGTTGCTTTAGTATGGGATCAGGTGTGATCTCTTGGTTTAACAGGAAGTAATCCTGTGTGGCACTGAGTACAGCTAAAGCAGAGTATGTCATAGCTTGTTCAGCTAGTTGTGAGGCAGTATGGCTGTGGAAGCTACTGTATGATATATTTGATCTCCAGTTTGATGCTACTTGTATACATTGTGACAACTAGAGTTGCGTGAAGTTGTCAGAGAATCCAGTGTTCCATGACAAGTCGAAGCATATCGAGATCAAGTACCACTATATCAGGGATATGGTGCAGAGTGGAGCAGTGAAGCTCTGGTATATTGCAACGGAGGAACAGATAGCTGATGTATTGACGAAGCCATTGGCTAGGCTGAAGTTCAAGTACTTTAGGGAGAAGCTTGGTGTTCTCCAGATCGAGGTTTCGTCCAAGAGAAAGTGATGAGACCCATAGCCATTCTGACATGGTGAGAGGATTGGTTCCTTCCATGGTCAGATGTAAGGGCTGAGCCATTTTGTCATGGTGAGAGGATTGGTTCCTTCCATGGTCAGATGTAAGGGCTGAGCCATTTTGTCACGGTGAGAGGATTGGTTCCTTCCATGTCAGATATGAGTGCTGGCCATTCTGTCGAGCAGGGAAGATGTAAGGGAAATTTCCATTCTAGGAATGGAGGCACCTGGTCAGTTACCAGGATCACTCAGTGTAGGACTGAGTAGCCTTTCTGATGTGATAGAGGGATGTGTTCCCACTTGATCAGATGTAAGGGCTGAACCATTCTATCATGGCTAAAGGATTAAGTTCCTTCCATGTCAGATGTGAGCGTTGGCCATTCCAACGAGTAGGTCGGATGTAAGGGAAAATTCCATTCTCTAGGAGAATGGAGGTGCCTTGTTAGTTACTAGGTAGCTGAGTCGAGGACTGGGGGCCATTATGATATGACTGCTGGGATGTGTTCTCGTAGGATCAGATGTGAGTGCAATCCCTTCCATCACTGTGATAGGATGTGTTCTTGTCTAGATGGATGTAAGTGCAGAGCCTTTATGGAGCGACTGAGGTATGTGTTCCCATGTGCTTAGATGTAAGTGCTGAAATCTCTCATCACTGTGATAGGATGTGTTCCTGTCTGGATGGGAGTCTTCCATCACTGTGATAGGATGCGTTCCTGTTTGGATGGATGTGCCCTTCTGATGAGTAGGTCAGATGTGAGTGCTTAAATCTCTCATCACTGCGATGGGATGTGTTCCTATCTGGATGGGAGTCTTCCATCACTGTGATAGGATGTGTTCCTGTCTGGATGGATGTGCCCTTCTGACAAGTAGGTCAAATGTAAGTGCTGAAATCTTCCATCACTGTGATAGGATGTGTTCCTGTCTGGATGGATGTGCCTTTCTGACGAGTAGGTCAGATGTAAGTGTTGGGCGAAGACCTACATGATGGGTAGGCCTACAACCAGCATGAAAAAGGGCTGGCTCTGTAGAACTTTCTGTGATGAGAAGAATCATGAGATAGCACCAGTGATGATCCAGATCGAGTGATGATCCAGATCCAGTAGTGATGATACAAATCGAGTGATGATCCAGATCCAGTCCAGTGATGTTGATACAGATCGAGAGATGATCCAGATCCAGTGATGATGTTCCATGATGATCCAGATCGAGAGATGATCCAGATCCATTGAATTTGACTTGAAGATGAAGATGACTTGAAGACTCCGAAGACTCAAGATGCTGATGACGAGATGATCCGGTTGATACAAAGAAGAAGACCAGTGCTGAAAATTGTGTCGAAAGAATACCTTCCTAGTTAAGAGGGAGTGTTGATGTATATGTAACTTCAGAATGTATTCATCTATGTATCTTATGTATTGTAACCCGATGTTTATTTTGAGATGTTTCTATTATGTATTTGAGTCATGTTGTCATGCCCCGATGTTCCAATCGGGAGGATCAATAATGTAAACAAGTCATGCCAAGTCATTGTTAAAGTCCCCACAGTTTCGGGGCACTAGGGTTATTATACACTCATAGAGATGTAGGCTCTAGTAAGTAATTGTTAAGTTAGGCCGACATAATTGAGTGCACTTCAAGTGAACGGAAGAATATAAATAGAGAGTGAGAGCCTCTCTATTTATCACTTGTAACACACATCACTTACTCACTCAAGTGTGGCACATTAGTGAGGAAGGAAATACACTGGGACTAGACAAGAAGAAGACTACTGCTGTCGAGAGTGCATCTTACTGTTTTGGTGCTGATTCTATCTCTGAGGAAGTTGCGGGGTTTTCTCCTTTATGGTTTCCCCGAGAAAAACTATTTGTGTCTCTTGTCTCTTGTGATGTGCTTATGTTTTATTGCTGTGCTTGTTATTCTCTCAGTGAAAAGATCCTAAGATCATAATTCTAGCTTATATGATGAAAAACTAACATTAAGCACCATGGCATACAAAGTATGCCATTTAAATCTCTCGCTTAATCAAATTCAAGTCTACTCTCGAAACTTTAATTAACCTTCTAATAAAAGAACATAGGAAATGTTAAAAGAGCATATAGTAAAAATATACATAGCACAACAAGATATTTATGACATCTAATAATGACGAAAGTAAAACCATAATGGAGAATAATTAATACAAGGAAATTTAGCCGTAAAGGCTAAATTGACGATAAGGACACTTACCAAGTCAAAAAATCAATTCGATAGGTAACGTAATAACTAGCAGTAGGTTATCGATGTCCAAGGCTGTTAATACACTATACATCCAATGCCGTCGCACGTAATAAACAACGTAAGTAAAAGAGAAAGGTGCCTTAGTTCGATTGAGCTAAGTAATCCTGTGTAACCAAGTAATATCTTACCTCTTAGATCATCATGGGAGAACTAGTCCTGCCACTCCACCACTTTATCCCCATCAACAAAGTTAAGTTAGTTATACTTAATAAATAGAGTACACAGGTGCAGAAGTAAATCAATGAACTATAAAAATCATTACCTCACCGACAATAATAACTAAATGTACAAATAGTTTAAACAACAAAATTAAGACATAGGAAGTAAGCAAACTAATAATCATTGAATGGATAGGAGATTGACAAGATAGTACGAGTAGTTCTGAAGAGATCAGAAGTTAGGTAGCGCATATAATTCCGCTGAAGTAATAATGATCCCCTTAGGAAGTTTTCTACTGGCCTATAAATATTTTTTTTTTCAATTTTTGGGGACATTACAAGTGGTATCAAAGCCCAGTTTCAATACTGAGAGACTTATGGACGTACCAAGCATTCACGCAGAGAAAATAAAGTATGATAAGTAAATTTTGTTACTAGCAGAAATTTTTGCTACTATTAAAATTTTTTGTGTTACAGGAAATTTTTTACAGCGCTATTCAGTTTATGAGTACTGCAGGAGAAAACAAATAGCAGGAAGAAATGACCACCCCCACTCCGGAGGTGAACTTGGTGGTCGAGCTAAACTTTAAAGTGCTGAAAACTTTGCACAGTCTCCAAGATGAACTAAAACGTTTCAGAGAAGACAGTCTAAATGAAAGAAATGAACAACATGCTATAAATGAAGTATTATTGCGTAACATGATGGGAGGGAGCCCGCAACGTAACCCTACCTAGTCGACTAACAGATCCAAAAGAGAACCGTACCATGAGCAGGCCAGCATCCCAAGAGAAGCAGAAAAAGAAGGTACACCTGAAGAAACTAAAGGAGATCATCAAAACCCTGTTAGTGATGACTCACTTTCTCCACAGAAAAAGAGGCAAAGAAGTGACGGTAGTATTCACGGGGAGTTTCAGAAAATAAGAGCCTCGAACTATGAAGGTGAAGTAGATACAGGAGAAAAGCCTGAAGAATGGTTACTAGAAATGAGTAAGTATTTCCAGGTTCATAACTATTCAAGTGTGATGCAGGCTAGGCTTGCCATCTACAACCTAAATGGTAAGGTAGTAAGATGGTGGTGAGATTTAAAGCAGACCAAGAAAGATGAGCTGCGAGAAATAAGATGGGAAAAATTCTGAAAGATTTTCCAAGAAAAATAGATGTCGAAAAGGTTCTTTGACTGCAAGGTAAAATGTTTCCATGAACTGCGCATGGGGTCCATGAATATGGATGCATTTATAAATAGATTTTTGGATTTGCTGCATTATGTACCGTATATCAAAGAAGAAAAGGTGAAGATCCAACAGTGCCTTGGATGTCTTCCTCCCAATTTTCAGGACAAGATTGAATTTGACATGCCAAAGACGTTGGATACTACACTACACAAGGCCAGACTCTGTTATGAGCATGGGCAGTCACAGAAAGAAAACCAGAATTGAAACAAAGAAAAGTCTAGAAACTTTTTGGATAACTGCAAGCCTGGGACAAACCTGTAGCCTTATAGAAAGAAAAATAACAACTTTCAAGCGAACAAGAACTTCAACAAAACTAGTACGAATCCTTATGTACCATCTCCTAATAGTAATAAGAAAATGACGAGTGGATCCAATGCTACCCCTTTAGCGATCAAGTGCTAAAAGTGCAACGAGCTGCATTATGCCTGAGATTGTACGAACAAGAACAATGGACTCTTGCATAACTTGCAAGAAGAACCTGCCATTGAGGATATAGCTGGAACCTCGCAAATATATGCAACATTAGATGGCCGACAGGTAGACCATCAAGCTACAATGGTTGAGATCAAAGGTAAAATGTTGAACACCTTTGTTTCAATACTTATTGATCCCGGTGCTTGTTGGAGCTATGTTACACCTAAGATTACTGATTTATGCAATTTAGGCAAAGTAAATCATGATAAACCTTGGCTGGTACAGTTAGCCACCGGTACGAAAGGGAAGGTTTCAGAAATTGTTAAAGAATGTGAAGTAAACCTGAATGGTTTCCTTACAAAGGTAAACCTGAACATCCTATCTTTAGGATCGTACGATATTCTTATCGGCATGGACTGGTTGGAACAACACCATGTCATGCTCGATTATCTACATAAGTCTATCTTGTGTGCTGATAGCCAAGGGAACCAAGTGAAGGTTCAAGGCCTCACCAAGAAAGTTTCGGTAAGATAAATATCTTCCTTACAAGCAAAGAAGTGTGTTAGGAAGGGATGCAAGTTATTTACGGTGAACATCCGAGACGTAGAGTGAGATAAGGAACAACGCATAGAAGAATTCCCCGTTCTTGAAGAATTCAAGGATGTGTTTCCTGAGGAAATCCCTAGATTACCTTTGAAACGAGACCTAAATTTTTCTATCAAACTAACCCTAGGATCAGTTCCAACCTCCAAAGCCTCTTACCGCATGAGTGCACCAGAATTAGCGGAACTCAAACTGTAGTTGCAGGAGTTAATAGAGAAAGGGTATATCCGACCCATTGTGTCCCCTTGGGGAGCACCAATTTTGTTCGTAAAGAAGAAGGACGGTATGATGCGAATGTGCATTGATTACCGTCAGTTGAACAAAATGACCATAAAGAATCGTTACCCACTCCATAGGATCGATGATTTGTTTGACCAGGTGGGAGGAGCCAAAATCTTGTTGAAGAGTCACCTGCAATTTGGATACCATCAGGTATGGATTTGAGACGAAGATATTCCCAAGACCACTTTTTGTACAAGGTACGAGCACTACGAGTTTGTAGTGATGCCGTTCAGGTTGACAATGCACCCGCAAAATTTATGTGTATGATGAACAACATATTCAGTAAATATCTGGATAAGTTTGTACTAGTCTTTATTGACGACATTCTGGTTTATTCCAAGAGTAAGGAGGAACACGAAGAACACCTTCGCATAGTACTTTGAGTATTAAGAGAACATTAGCTCTATGCTAAGTTTAGTAAATGTGGTTTTTACAAACCACAAATACAGTACCCAGGTCACATCATATCCAAGGCAATAATAGGTATGGAGCCGAAAATGTTTTGATCTGTCATAGGATTCCCCTACCCTGACTAGTGTCACTGACATTAGGTCCTTTTTGGGTTTAGTCGGGTATTATCAAAAGTTCATTGAGAACTTCTGGAGAATCTCTTGCCCCATGACGACTTTGTAGATTAAAGAAAACAAGTTCTTATGGATTGTCAAGTGTGAAGAAAGTTTTCAAAATCTTAAGCATCTTTTGATGACCGCACCAGTGTTGTGGATTGCAGATCCCGATGGGGATTTCATTGTATGCACGAATGCAAGCAAGGAAGGGCTTGGAGGAGTCCTTTTGCAAAATGACCATGTGATCTGTTATGAATCACATAAATTAAAAGAGCACGAGAATAATTATCCCACACATGATCTTGAGTTAGAGGCCATTGTCCATGCTCTGAAGATGTGGAGGAACTACCTCATGGGAATGAAGTTCCTTCTAAATATTTACAATATGAGTATAAAGTATTTGTTTGATCAACCCGATCTGAATGCGAGACAAGCCAGATGGTTGGCTTTCTTGAGTGAGTATCACTTTTAACTAAAATATATTAAGGGTAAGGAGAACAAAGTTGCCGATGCTTTGACTCGACGAACTCATATGATATATGAGGTGATCCTAAGTCAAATTGATGCAGATTTGGATGAGAATATTAGAACGACCAACAAGGTTGACCCTTTCTATGTGGAAATCCTCAAGAAGGTCCAGGAGGACCGGCTGTTTAAAAAAAAAAGCAATACAAGGTGGATGGATCCGGACTACTATGGTCCAAGGATATATTGTATGTTCCATATAGAGGGGACATTCAGTCCAGCATCCTCACAGAATTTCATAGGGCACCCTACTTGGGGCACTCGGGATACCAAAAGATGATATCTGTTGTCAAGAGACACTTTTTCTGGCCCAAGTTAAAGGCCAACATTGCAATGTTTATTGGGAAATGTCAGGAATGCCAGCTAGTTAAAGATGAGAACCAACATTCTTGAGGATTGCTATAGCCATTGCCCATTCCGGAATGGAAATGGGAGGTTATCAGTATGGATTTTATTACTGGATTACCGAAAAGCAAGAAGCAAAATGATTTCATCTTCGTAGTCATTGACAAGCTATCAAAATCAGCACACTTCATCCCTGTGAAATTGACCTACAAGGATGTGAACATTGTCGATCTCTTCCTGAAAGAGATATTTAGATTGCATGGGATACCCAATGTGATTATCTCAGATTAAGATGTTAAGTTTATAGGAAAATTTTGGAGATCTTTATTCTCTGTATTAGAGACACAACTGAAATTTAGCACTGCTTATCACCCTCATACGGAGGGGAATACTAAAAGAGTGAACCAATTTGTTGAAGACATGCTTTGAATGTATGTCATGAACAACCCCACCAAATGGGAGGATTATCTACACCTTGCAGAGTTTGCATATAACAACAGGTATCATGCTTCCACCAAGATGAGTCCTTTTGAGGTATTTTATAGATGAAAGTGTAGGACCCCAGTTACTTAAGACAATCTGGTGGATCGGTTCATGTTAGGGCCTGACCCGCTATTGGACATGGAATAGTTAGTTACCAACGTCTAGGGAAACCTTAAAGAGGCACAAGACCGTAGAAAAAGTTACACAGATAAGAAAAGAAAAGATAAAGACTATCAAGTAGGTGAGCATGTCTACTTGAAAGTAAAAGAAAAACTGAGCTCGTTGAGCTTAGGTAGGTGTAGTAAGTTGGCACCTAGGTTTTGTGGACATTTTGAAATTTTGGCAAATAAAGGACCAGTGGCTTATGAATTAGCATTACCTGTGCACGTAAGAGTTCATAATGTTTTCCATGCATCTTTATTAAAGAAATATGTTTATGCCACTAAGCATGTCATTGATTGGTCCGTATTACAGGTGGAACTTGAGGGGGGATTTTCCCTTAAGCCTTTGCATATATTGGACAAGAAATAAGTGCAGCTTCGGAAGCGCGTTGTAGTCCAATTGAAGGTGCATTGGAAACACTTTGAGGTAGATGAAGCCACCTGAAAGAATGAGGCCACAATGAGAAAGGCTTACCCCGCCTTGTTTCATGATATCATTCAGAGTCCCTAGAACACCAAGGACAATGTTTTACTAAGCAGGGAGGGATGTAATGTCCTGAATTTTGGACCTACCATTTATAGCATAGGCCTATTTATCATGGTAATTATATTCATGGTTTATTTTATATTGGGTCAAGGACCCCACTGCATATAAACATGATGATTTGTTTTGTATATTGGACGTAAGCCAATTGTTGATGATATATATGTATATATATGTTTGTGTTGGGCATGGACCCTGAAGAACATCATTGCTGAAATGTTTGTGTTGGGCGTGGACCCTAAAGCACATAATTTATGAAATGTTTGTGTTGGGCGTGGACCTTGAAGCACATGATCAATAAGATGTTTCGTGTTGAGAAAGAGGCTTTGGAGCACATGAGTACTTACAATTGTGTTGAGCACAAAGCTCTCGAACACATGAAAATATAATTGGAAATGTTGGGCATAAGCTCTGAATCATTCCATGTTGATGTTGAGCATAAGCACTGGAGCATAGGATCTTTGGCCATTGTATCCCTAGCTGTATCGTACAAGTACATCTTGGCATTTAGTGTTGAGCGAGAGCTCTGGAATTGCACTATTTTTGTAACTCCCTTCTATAGGTGTTCAGTATGGGATCTGGTAAGTGCTAGGGGTTACTGAAAATAATTTAATAACTTCCGAGTGAAAATGACTCGAGAAAAATATTGATCATCATCATACTTATTTATAAGTGATTAAATGAAACTTTGAATTTCTATATTCTCATCAAAGTACTCAAGAGCTACCACGTTATATGACGGAAATCCAACATGCAAAGATTTTTAGAGTTTCCTAGCCTAATATACCTAAGCCATATTTCTTCTTGACCTTCATAAAGAAGTGTCGTTAATTCTAGGGATCATGACGCATGATGCTCGAAGACAAATGCTAACAATTATTTTAATACTATGTACTTTATACATAGTATGTATAAAGAATTAATTAGGATTAATTATATAATTTAATAAAGGAAGAAGAGAAACTTCACCAATTATTATTTATTATTAAAGGATTTATAAATAGTGGAAATATCTATGAATGACTAACTAGGAACTAGTTAAAAGTTCCTAGGTTAAGAATTAAAAATTACCCCAATAAATTTAAAAAGGGTTAAATCAAGAAATCAAGGATTTCTTGATTTAACTCCCCCTTTGACTGAAAAGTCTACCTATAAAGACTCAAGCCAAGCAAAGGCTTGGGGGTTCTAATTTTTCTCTTGGAGAATTATTATTTCTGCCTGTTTTTGCTCTCAATTGTTTTCTTGGAGAATTTTCTCCTGCAAAGAAAAAGAGGAATGATTTAAAATATGAATACCAGATAGGAAACCCTACCTTAGGATCTCTAAGCTACTTGCATGTTGGAGTCCAGCTCGGGGGGATCCGGAGTAGAACCAGGAACGGTTCTGGATCATGGTTGGGAGGAACGTGGTAGTTCCCAAGTGATTTGGTCATCAAAGTTAGAGGTCAGATCTATCTTCAATAGATAATACAGGTTATTTGAAAAGTGTGTAGGTTCATCCATTAAAGGAGTTTCAGGAAGATAATTTACAGGTACAAATTCTTAGTATGCCAAAGTTCATTTCTAGGGTAAATGCAGTATGCTTTATGTACAAGCTTCTGTATATTTTACTAACCGTAGGTAATTAATGTGCTGTCTAGATTTTTCTAGGGTATTTATTTTCCTTTGATTATTCATATGACTGGAAAGATTATCATAGGTTGTTTATAGCTAAGTTTCTGTCTTTACAATTTGTGTTTTGCATTTATTCCATATTCAGAAGTTAATATTGTAGACTAGGTAAACCTAGATTTGCTACTTTTAAATGTACACTTATTACTTATATCTCTACTGTCATATTACATTTGTCAGTAGAGACATGTGTTTTAAATTATAATAGTATTTAACTATATGAGCAAGTTTAAAAGAAGTATATATACTATATAGATACTCTAGGCTATCACTTACAACCAGAGTTATTCTTTTATAAATAACTATATATATATATATATATATATAAACTATCAGGTATAACTATCTTTAAAAAGATATCTATGCATTCATTTCCAAAATTAAATAATCCATCCAAGACCTTTCAAGGTCTGTAATAATATAAACAATCTACATTAAAAATACCATAAGTACATGCATTGTATCTTAGAAAGAAATCCATATAATATCCATTGTTTTTACATAACCATAAACCAAGTCACATAATTCATTATCACAACATAAATCTATCTAAAAAATTCTTCAAGTAACATTTCTTATAACTCTGTATTAACATACAGAGGTTCTATTTAATAAACATAGGTCGTGGTATCGATCCTCACAAGTTACAATCCCATTGTTTAAACAAAATTAAAATCCACAATAGGAACTGTATTATAAAAAAAATACATTACATTACATTACATTACATTGTTGCCAACAGAGGTCGCGACATCGATTCCCATGGATGTCAAGACCCAAGGCAATGTTATAATTAAACAACCCATACCCATTATTTATACTTACAACAATCAAACCCCATAATCATTCTCACATAGGCCACACTAATACAAATTCTTATGCAGGCTGTGGTGTAATATTAAAACCATTAAAGATAATTACAGAGTAATTAAAATGCCTACGCTAGCAGATAGGTCGTGGGACTCCAGCTACAACACAGCCTCAGCCATTAAAACGAATTAATACAGAGTCCAATTTATATCAAGAATAACAAATGGTATCACAGGTGTGCATACCGTGGCTATCACGAAAACCACTAACACACAAGTGCTCACATAAGTCATGGCCTCGACCAAATAATAATATAATTACTTTACACAGTCACCACCAATATAAACCCTATGCTATACTATCGCAGACTATGGAAAGGCACATGCCATTGACGGCATGGCCCATACCGACACTGTCTACAAATTCATACTCTACATGCCATAATACACAGAAAACAATTACCACAAACAATTTAAATAAAATCTATCGCAGCACTGTGGGAAGGCTCATGCCATTGACAGCATGGCCTTTTCCCCACACTGTCAAGACATCAAAATTATTCCTTTAACCAAGCTAATCAATTGCATTTGTGCACAGAGCAACTAGAAAGGGTATGCCTCTATCCATTTCAAGAACCCCAACTCATTTACAAACAGTGCCCAATAAAAATGCAGGAGTAAAATCGCATGAATCACATATCAAGTTTAAACATTGCATTATATCAAAACCATATATCAATTTACACAGAGTTTCCCAAATGTTTGTACATAATCGCAATTGAAGGTCGAGAGAAAGGTTTTACATAGGGTGCCAATTGGATATGGTGCTATTGCTTGCAATGGTGCAACCCATGGCTTTTAAAAGCCGAAAACCAAAACTAACGAGATACATAACCAAAATAAACCTTGCATAGAGATGAATGGCCTAAACATCAAGTCACAACATAAAGACCTCCCCATTAAAAATAAACTAAGCCAATATTCAAGCCCGAAGGTGAAATAGAATTTTCTATAGTATTAAACCCCAACCAAACAACGATGCAAAACATAGCCCTGCCACAAGATCGAAGGAGGAAAAAAACAAGCTTGATGAGCAAGATTACTGTGACCATGAATGCAACATGGCGAGTCCATTGTGTTGTAGCCATGCTGCCCTCTATCCCTTGCGACACCTGCAAGTCAAGAACCAAATAGGGATGAGAAGTATGCCATCTCTTCCAAACTAAAAACCAAACTAATGTACAAACTATGAGTTTGAGTGGGCTTACCTTCACAAGCTTTGGGTCACCTCCATGGCCATAAATCTACTTAGAGCCCAATGTCAAATGCATTAAGCATCGATCATGAGCCAAGTCTAATGGGAAGGCTATCACATTTTCCCACAAGCATTAAATGCACTAGGTTAGAACCCATTATCGTTTCCATAAACCAACTCCCATAGTCACGGCTTGATCCATGGTAATGTTTCATGCCACCCTCCATATCATTGCTTAAACCTTGTATTGTATGGTTCATACCATATAAACATCAATGCCCCAAACTTTGAACATCAACGTTACCATAATATTAGGTCTGCACTATGCTACTATTATCATAATACTTAGTCATATGATGCGCTAGTCAAAAGTTTAATACCCTTGCTTAGGATTGTAGATGAGGTTTATTACATAGGTTAGAGATTAGGATTTAGCACCATAAATGTTAAGGTGTTTAGGCTTAAGCACCATGGCATACAAAGTATGCCATGTAAATCACTCGCTTAATCAAATTAAAATCTTCTCTTGAACCTTTAATTAACCTGCCAATAAAAGAACATAGGAAATGCTAAAAGAGCATATAGTAAAAATATACATAGAAAAAAAGGATATTAATGACGAAAGTAAAACCATAATGGAGACTAATTAATACACAGGAAATTTAGCCGTAATGGCTAAATTGATGATAACGACACTTACCAAGTCGAAAAATCAGTTTGATAGGTAACGTAATAACTAGTAGTAGGTTTATCGATGACCAAGGCTGTTAATACACTATACATTCAATCCCATCGCAAGTAATAAACTGCGTAAGTAAAATAGAAAGGTGCCTTAGTTCGATTGAACTAAGTAAGCTTGCATAACCAAGTAATATCTTACCTCTCAGATTGTCATGGGAGAACTAGTCCTGCTATTCCACCACTTTATCCCTATCAACAAAGTTAAGTTAGTTATACTTAATAAACAAAGTACATAGGTGCAGAAGTAAATCAATGAACTATACAAATCATTACCTCACTGACAGTAATAACTAAATGTACAAATAGTTTAAACAATAGAATTAAGACATAGGAAGTAAGCAAACTAATAATCACTGAATGGATAGGAGATTGGCAAGACAGTACAAGTAGTTCTGAAGAGATGGGAAGTTAAGTAGCGCATATAATTCCGCAGAAGTAATAATGATCCTCTTAGGCAGTTTTCTACTAGCCTATAAATATTTTTTTTTTCAATTTTTGGGGACATTACAAGTGGTATTAGAGCCGCGTTTCAAGACTGATAGACTTATGGGCGCACCAAGCATTCACGCAGAGAAAATAACGTATGATAAGTAAATTTTGATACTAGCAGAAATTTTTGCTACTATTAAAATTTTTTATAGCACTATTCAGTTTATGAATACTGAGGGAGAAAACAGCCAGCAGGAAGAAACGACCACCCCCACTCCGGAGGTGAACTTGGTGGTCGAGCTAAACTCTAATGTGGTCAAATATTTGCACAGTCTCCAAGATGAACTGAAAAGTTTCAGAGAAGGCAGTATAAATGAAAGAAAGGAACATCAAGCTATAAATGAAGAATTATTGGGTAACATGACGGGAGGGAGCCCGCAATGTAAACCTACCCAGTCCACTAACAGATCAAAAAGAGAATCGTACCATGAGCGGACCAGCAGCCCAAGAGAAGCAGAAAAATAAGGTACACCTGAAGAAACTAAAGGAGATCATCACAACCCTGCTAGTGATGACTCATTTTCTCCACAGAAAGAGAGGCAAAGAAGTGACGACAATCTTCAGGGGGAGTTTCAAAGAATAAGAGCCCTAACCTATGAAGGTGAAGTAAATACGGGAGAAAAGGCTGAAGAATGGTTGCTGGGAATGAGTAAGTATTTCCAGGTTGATAACTATTCAAGTGTGATGCAAGATAGGCTTTCCATCTACAACCTGAATGGTAAGGAAACAAGATGGTGGCGAGATTTAAATCACACTAAGAAAGATGAGATGCAACAAATAAGCTAGGAAAAAGTCTAAAAGATTTTCCAAGAAAATAGATGTCGAAAAGGTTCTTTGACTGTAAAGTAAAAGAGTTCCATGAACTGTGCATGGGGTCCATGACTATGGATGCATTTATAAACAGATTTCTGGATTTGCTGCATTATGTACTGTATATCAAAGAAGAAAAGGTGAAGATCCAACAATTCCTTAGATGTATTCCTCCCAGTTTTTGGGAAAGCATTGAATTCGACATGCCAAAGACGTTGGATACTACACTACACAAGGCTAGGCTCTGTTACGAGCATGGGCAGTTACAGCAAGAAAACCAGAACCGAAATAGAGAAAAGTCTAGAAAATTTTCGGATAACAACAATCCTAGGACAAACCCGCAGCCTTATAGACAGAAAAATAACAACTTTCAAGTGAACAAAAACTTCAACAAAACTGGTATGAATCCTTATGTACCATCTCCTAATGGTAATAAGAAAATGGTGAGTGGATCCAATGCTATCCCTTTAGCGATCAAGTGCTGGAAGTGCAACAGGCCGCATTATTCCCAATATTGTACGAACAAGAACAATGGAGTCTTGCATAACCTGCAAGAATAACCTACTGTTGAGTATATAGTGAGAACCCCACGAATCTATGTAGCATTAGATGGCCGACAGGCAGACCATCAAGATACAATGGTCGAGATCGAAAGTAAGATCTTGAACACCTCTGTTTCAATACTTATTTATCATTGTGCTTGCTGAAGCTATGTTGCACAAAAGATTGTTGATTTATGCAAGTTAGGAAAAGTAAAGCATGATAAACCTTGGCTGGTACAATTAGCCACCGGTACGAAATGGAAGGTTTCAAAAATTGTTAAAGAATGTGAAGTAAACCTGAATGGTTTCCTTACTAAGGTAAACCTGAACATCCTACCTTTAGGATCGTACGATATTCTTATCGACATGGACTGGTTGGAACAACACAATGTCATGCTCAATTGTCTACACAAGTCTATATTGTGTATTGATAGCCAAGGGAACCAAGTGAAGGTTCAAGGTATCCCCAAGAAAGTTTTGGTAAGGCAAATCTATGCCTTACAAGCAATGAAGTGTGTTAGGAAGGGCTGCAAGTTATTTGCGGTGAACATTCGAGATGTAGAGTCAGATAATGAACAACTCATAGAAGAATTCCCCATTCTTGAAGAATTCGAGGATGTGTTTCCCGAGGAAATCCCTGGATTACCTCTGAAATGAGACCTATATTTTTCCATCAAAATAACCCCAGGATCAGTTCCGACCTCCAAGTCCCCTTACCACATGAGTGCACCAGAATTGGTGGAACTCAAACTGTAGTTGTAGGAGTTAATAGAGAAAGGGTATACTCGACCTAGTGTGTCCCCTTGGGGAGCACCAATTTTGTTCGTAAATAAGAAGGGCGGTATGATGAGAATGTGCATTGATTACCATAAGTTGAACAAAATGACCATAAAGAACCGTTACCCTCTCCCTAGGATCAATGATTTGTTCAACCAAGTGGGAGGAGCCAAAATATTTTTGAAGATTGACCTACAATCTGGATACCATTAGCTATGGATCCAAGACGAAGATATTCCCAAGACTACTTTTCGTACGAGGTACGGGAACTACGAGTTTGTAGTGATACTGTTCAGGTTGAAAATGCACTCGCAAAATTTATGTGTATGGTGAACAACATATTCGGTAAATATCTGGATAATTTTGTACTAGTCTTTATTGACGACATTCTAGTTTATTCCAAGAGTAAGGAGGAACATGAAGAACACCTTCGGATAGTACTTCGAATATTAAGAGAACAACAACTCTACGTTAAGTTTAGTAAATGTGGTTTTTACAAACCACAAATACAGTACCTAGGTCACATCATATCCGAGGCAGGAATAGCTGTGGACCCAGAAAATATTTGAGCTATAAAGGATTTGCCTACCCTGACTAGTGTCACTGGCATTAGGTCCTTTTTGGGTTTAGTCGGGTATTATTGAAAGTTCATTGAGAACTTATCGAGAATCACTTGCCTCATGATGGATTTGCAGAAGAAAGAAAACAAGTTCTTATTGACTGTTAAGTGTGAAGAAAGTTTTCAAAATCTTAAGCATATTTTGATGACTGCACTAGTGTTGTGGATTGTAGATCCCGATGGGGATTTCATTGTATGCATGGATGCAAGCAAGGAAGGGCTTGGAGGATTCCTTTTGCAAAATTACCATGCGATCTATTATGAATTGCGAAAATTGAAAGAGCATGAGCAGAATTATCCCACACACGATCTTGAGCTAGCGGCCATTATCCACGCTCTGAAGATGTGGAAGCACTACCTCATGGGAAGGAAGTTCCTTCTAAAGACTGACAATATGAGTCTAAAGTATTTGTTCGATCAACCCGGTCTAAATGCGAGACAAGCCAGATGGTTGGCTTTCCTGAGTGAGTATTACTTTTAACTAAAACATATTAAGGGCAAGGAGAACAAAGTTGCTAATTCTTTGAGTCAACGAACTCATATGATATATGAGGTGACCCTGAGTCAAACTGATGCAGATTTGCATGAGAAGATTAGAATGGCCAACAAGGTTGACCCATTCAATGTGGAAATCCTCAAGAAGGTCCAGGAGGACTGATTGTTTCAACAACAAAAGGAATACAAGGTGGAAATGGTGTGGTTTACTATTTTCCACCTTACTGTACATATAGGTTTTCAATTTGGGTTCCAAAATTGTTTGCAGTGTCATTTTTGCTGAGAAGGACATTTTTACACTCAAAATGAGTCAACAAATTTGACCATTCATATATTATGACTTCATTATAGTAAAGAGTATCATACTTTATGCATTATAGATGTACATATTCATAATTTGTAAGTATCTTGGTCAAATTCAAAATTAATTAGTAAAATCTTGAGTTGTTATGTAACAAACAAAGTGTAAATCTGTAAAACTAGGATTACAAAAATGCATGCCACATCCTGGGCCCACAGCACTAGGATAGTATCCTAATTATATCATACTATAAGTATTACACATGTATGAATTATTATATTTTATAAGTAGCATTGTCATAATTGGAAAAGAATGTCTAACTTCATAATTTTGTTTTGTAAAATCAAAGTGTAAATATGTAAAAATGGGATTAGAAAAATATCCACCATAATGTTTTTAGAGGTAATTTTTAAAACCTAATGCCATATATCTTGAGCTATATATACTATGGACAAAACCCTTCTTCATAATTTTTAAAATATGTTTATTTTGTGTACAGTAAAGTTTTAAAAAGTGCAATTTTATTGTTTTGAACTTTATTTGACTAGGTATGTAAAATGCACGCCTAGCCCTCATTTTTTAATATTTTTGAGTGATCTCAGTTGGATATGGTGTTTTTTATTGTTTTACACCTTCCTGTACTTCTATTTTTCTAATCTTGGCTAAAAAGATGACTGCTGTGCAAAAACATTGCAAGGTTGCCTTGTAAATTTAAAATGCCCACTAAGTCCACTAAAATGCAAGCATAAGTTCCATCCTTAGGTATTTTTAAGTTGCTTAAGTTGGAGAATACATGTTTCTTATTCCCATGTTCTTACACATGTCCAAATATGTCTCATATTATTTCCATGAAGACTAGATATGTCTCATTTGCATGAGGATCTTGTAGCGGGCACACCTTCTAGAGATAATATTCTATTTATATCATACTATATGTATTATACATGTATGAATTATCATAATTTATAAGTAGCATGGTCATAATTGAAAAGAATGTCTAAATTCACAATTTTGTTTTGTAAAAGCAGAGTGTAAATTTGTAAAAATGGGATTAGAAAAATGACCGCCATAATGTTTATAGAGGCGATTTTAAAAACCTAATTCCATATACCTGGAGCTATATATACTGTGGACAAAAACCTCCTTCATACTTTTTAAAATATGTTTATTTTGTGTACAATAAAGTTTTGAAAATTGCAATTTTTCTGTTTGAACTTTATTTGACTAGGTCTATAAAAGGCACACCTAGCCCTCATTGTTTAGTATTTTTGAGTGATCTCAGTTGGATATGGTGTTTTTTATTGTTTTACATCTTTCTGTATTTCTATTTTTTTAATATTGGCTAAAAACATGCCTTTTGTGCAAAAACATTGCAAGGCTGCCTTGTAAATGTGAAATGCGTGCTTTGTCCACTAAAATGCAAGCATAAATCCCATCCCTATGTATTTTTAAGTGGCTTAAATTGGATAATATATTTTTCTTCCTCCTATGTTCTTACACATGTCAAAATATGTCTCATAATATTTGCATGAAGTCCATATATGTCTCATAACATTTGCATGAGGATCTTGTAGCGGGCTCACAGCCTGAAGATAGTATTCTATTTATATCATACTATATGTATTATACATGTATGACTTATCATAATTTGTAAGTAGCATGGTCATAATTGAAAAGAATGTCTAAATTCACAATTTTGTTTTGTAAAAGCAGAGTGTAAATCTGTAAAAGAGGGCTTAGAAAAATTCTTGCCATAATGTTTATACAAGTGATTTTCAAAACCTAAAGCCATATACCTAGAGATATATATACTATGGACAAAAACCTCCTTCACAATTTTTAAAATATGTTTATTTTGTGTACAGTAAAGTTTTGAAAATTGCAATATTTCAGTTTTGAACTTTATTTGACAGGGTCTGTAAAATGCATGCCTAGCCCTCATTGTTTGGTATTTTTGAGTGATCTTAGTTGGATATGGTGTTTTTTATTGTTTTACACCTTCCTGTATTTCCATTTTTCTAATCTTGGCTAAAAACATGCTTGTTGTGCAAACACATTGCAAGGTTTCCTTGTAAATGTCAAATGCCCACTTTGTCCACTAAAATGCAAGCATAAGTTCCATCCTTACGTATTTTTAAGTGGCTTAAGTTGGATAATATATGTTTCTTCCTCCCATGTTCTTACACATGTACAAATATGTCTCATAATATTTGCTTGATGTCTAGATATGTCTCATAACAGTTGCATGAGGATCTTGTAGCAGGCCCACAACCTCAAGATAATATTCTATTTATATCATACTATATGTATTATACATATATGACTTATCATAATTTATAAGTAGCATGGTCATAATTGAAAAGAATGGCTAAATTCACAATTTTGTTTTGTAAAAGCAGAGTGTAAATCTATAAAAATGGGCTTAGAAAAATGCTCGCTATAATGTTTATAGAGGTGATTTTCAAAACCTAAAGCCATATACCTGGAGCTATATATACTATGGACAAAAACCTTTTTCATAATTTTTAATATATGTTTATTTTATGTACAGTAAAGTTTTGAAAATTGCAATTTTTCTCTTTTGAACTTTATTTGACTAGGTTTGTAAAATGCACACCTATCCCTCATTGTTTAGTATTTTTGGGTGATCTCAGTTGGATATGGTGTTTTTTATTGTTTTACACCTTCCTGTACTTCTATTTTTCTAATCTTGGCTAAAAACATTTTTGCTGTGCAAAAAAATTGCAAGGCTGCCTTGTAAATGTGAAAATCCCGCTAAGTACACTAAAATGCAAGCATAAATTCTATCCTTGGGTATTTTTAAGTGGCTTAAGTTGGGGAATATATGTTTTTTCCTCCCATGTTCTTGTACTATTCCATATTTTCTTTTTGAGAAATAAAAAGTATTTTTTATACAATATATATATATATATATATATATATATTTGGTATTAATGTTGATTATTTTGTTGATTTTGCTTAATAACTCATCAATAGGTCATTCGAGCCAGTCATCTGAACAAAATATTCCTCTAAAAAGAGGTTGACGCAAGGAAGTAGAATTGAATAATATTCCAATTTTTTCCCCACATAATATTATCCTTCAATTCACTCCCGTTGGGGGTAAAAGAGTTGTTATTCGTGATGTCTGTCAACAATGTCAAGCACTTACAGATTAGAACTCCATACCAGAAAATAATACTATGAATTTCCATCAAACAATAGGCAATCATGCATAAACTGTTGAAATTACATGTCCTATATGTAAGCAATGTGTGACAAACAACAATGCTTGTCAACAACCTAGGCAGCCTTTGACTCCAATTACAATTGAGGGAAATGGTAATGTACAAGATATAACTCTTGACCATACTATTAAGTTCGATTCACACAATGTGGTCTGAAATGTCCCTCAAAGATCAATTGTTGATGATGCTGCCATTACAAATAATTTGTACCAAAGTATAGAAGGTTGTTTTGCTCAACAACCTAGGTTTCCTTTGTCTCCAGTTACCGTTGAAGGGAATGAAAGTGTAATCCTACCTAGTGGAAAAAAATTTGAACATGCATCCCTTGAGAATTTGGATACAACTAGAAGTCAAGAAAAAATTGAAATAACTACTTTTCATGAACAAATGGATAGAAATAAACCTACAAAAAATCAAAATTCTGCAGATGCACAAGCTTTAGTAGAAATGACTGAAGGACAAATGGATAGAAATGCACCTACAGAAAATAAAAATTATGTAGATGTATAGGCTTCAGTAAAAATGCCTGAAGGACAAATAAATAGAAATGCAACTACATAAAATAAAAACTCTGCAGATGTACAAGCTTCAGTACAAATGCCTGAAGGACAAATAGATAGAAATGTAACTACAGAAAATCAAAATTCTGCAGATGTAGAAGCTTCAACAGAAATGCCAGAAGGACAAATGGATAGAAATGCACCTACACAAAATCAAAATTCTGTAGATGTACAAACTTCAGTACAAATGCTTGAAGGGTGTTCAATAGATCAAAGTACATATGCTATAACTTCAAGGTCAGCAGGAAACCGCTGAAGGACATCCTTATTGAGTCTTAAGAAGCGGTCTGGATGGTTTAACCATAGACTCAATGAGGGGAAGAAAAAATTTAAGGAAATTGGTAGATGGTTCTCTGGGAAGTCACTTGAATATGTAGATGAAAATGAAATTATTTTTGGAATTGGGTACTTCATGAGCAAAGAATATAGTGGAGATTCTAAATTTGAGGATGTTCTTGAACACCTATATGGAGTGTTTCATAAACATCGATCAATTGTTATGCAAGAGAGCCGTAATTATTTTATGCCTAGGAATATGGCTTATGTATTTAGTGAATTAAGCATGATCCATAAGGCTTTGCAATGTCTGAAGTGGATTGACCATCATGGTGTATTGCAAAGGGTTAGTCCAACTCTAGTTTCCAAGGAGATGAAAAAGTGGAGCAATGAAGCTGAGGATATTGATATGGGTTGGGAGAGAGCTAATGGTCTCACATATGGAGTTAGAGTGAAGAAAGTAAAGTCATATTCTTCCTTTATGGTTGAGTCCTATGAAAAGAGGACTGGAAATAGAGTCATTGAAGTTTGTTTCAAACTTGGTATTGATTCTCATGTACATTATGATAAAGGTGGGTAGGTATGTGAGATATTATTTGAGTTACTAGAAGAGAGTGGCTTGATGTCTTGTGTAATCCTTGGAAAATAGGATGGAAAGGAAGAATATAAACATATTTTAGCACATGTTGCTGATCCTACAAATGAGGATAACTTAATGAATCACATAAACAAACTTTCACAAGACGGGATCCTAATTCCAGATGGAAGGGTAGTGGAAGTGAATTTGTTCAAGTGCCATGATATAGTGGCCACATGCAGTTTAGTATGCAATAATAATGTTTCTTCAATGGGGAATAATTTTTGTCCTTGGTGCATATGCCATTAAAAATCTATACACATGGTTACAAATAAAATCAAAATTCAAGATGGGGATACTGTTGAAATATTGTAACTTCGAAGAATATTCTATATGTATCTTTTGTGGTCCCTGATAGTCCTACCAGGAGAACCACTTGTATTATATTGTACCTCGATGCTTCTAATCGGAAGAAGTAATAAGAGTCATGAGGTTGTCCCCTCTATTTGTAAAGGTGGGTCATTAGCACCCCAGTGTGGTTACTTGAGCCTACATGTGTAACTCGAGCCTACATGATTAACTCGAGCCTACATGTTGGATGAGTTAATTCAAGTGAACAGATGAATATAAATAGAGGTGTGGTGCTCCTCATTTGAGATACACACACTCTCACTTGTGTAGCATATTAGTGGAGAAGAGAAGTAGCTGGAGAAGGAGGAGGATCAGGCTTTGATCTCCTTGTTGTTTTTATCTTTTGCGGCATCTATATTGAGGAAGCTTTTGCTGGGTTTTTCCTAGGATAAATATTTGTGTTCTCCTTTTGTATGGTTGTGCTTGTCTATCTTTTAGTGATCCTGTTTATATGCTTTTGTTATGAAATCAAAATGAAATACTAATGATCTAGCTTAGCATATGAAAATTTAACATGGTATCAGAGGCACCCTGAAAGAAGACATTGTGTAGCTAAAGAATCTAGGGATTCTTATTTTTTGGGTCTATATCCATGATCTATCAGCAAAAGAAGGCTAGACTGACTCTCCATTGAATGGTGCATCTTTCTGTTGAAGCGGAATTTGATTCCGAGCATTTTCAGTTTTGGTGCGGAAAATTAGGGATTTCTACAGAAGAAGAATTTTTGAGTGAGCCCAGCATAGGATTTTTATCCTCATCAAAATCGACTTTTAGAGACCTATATCAAGAAATTTGGTTGGGTGAAACTCCAGGAAAGTCAAACCCTAGTTTGACCCCGATCTGGAAAAACCCTAAATACTAAAACTACTACGTTTTGGTAAATTCGCTATATCCTGAGATTGGCGAAGGCTCAAGAGTTGAAAATTTCAAAGGCCAAATATAAAATCATACTTTACACTGTGTCCAAAATTTAGCCTTATATTCGCTATATTCTAGGAGATATGATCCCTCCACATTAGGGTTCCAGCCTCTTCCATAATTCATCCCTAAACAGGACACCTAGGGAGAATTGCTGTAGCATGGGCTACAGAGGTCCAAATGGAATTCCTGAAGATGTTCCAGAAAGATAACTGACTTTACTTTCTATTTTCTAAATTTTCGAATATGAAGATGAACCCGTGACATGTGGCATGTCGTACAACTTCACTGTTCTAAACAGTCTTGTAACAGGCCACCTTGGGAAAATGATCATAAATCCAAATTGGTGAAACAAATTTTTATGAAACCTATGTTGTTGGATCAGGGACATGTGGGTTTACCTCAGTGAGAAATTTCAGACACAGAGGAGCAGTAATTTCAGAGATATCACAGAAACAGTAATAGGCATTTCTGCAGAAGAAATTGGAAAACTAGGGCTTCCTGTTCCAGGAGCTTCCCTCCACTGTTTTCAGAAAAGGAGTACATTGGATAGCTCCATTTGAAGAGATCTATATTTCTATCCAATCAAATCTGAAATATTGAAAGTTTTTAAAATTAGGTTTTCTCTGATAAACCCTAGATCAGCCAGCGCCAGAAGCACGACGAACACCTCAAATCGGTAAGATCTAATCTTTTGCTATTTGCATTTGAGGTTCTCATTTCAAAGTGATCTATCACATCAGCTTGATGATAATATTGGTGAAGTTGAAAACTTCCAAGCATGGAAGTATTTGATCTCTCTGAAGAAAATGAATTGGACACCTACATGAGTAGAGAGGTTCCAGTTCTAGAGGGAGATGAGGCTCAAAGCCTTACACAAGAAGAACTTGATCAAGGCCAAGAAGATCATTGTTGATTCAATCATGGATCAAATTGTACCACAAGTGTCTTCCCTAAAGACACCGAAGATGTTTGATTCCTTGATCAAGCTATTTGAAGATAAGAACATAATTCAAAAGATGGATTTGAGAAAACAGTTGAAGAATGTGAAGATCTAGAATGCATAGCATCTTGAAGCGGTAGAAGAAGAAGCAGAGAATGTCCTCCCATGATCATGGGATTCATTCATGTGAGGAATAGGTGCCAAAAGGAAGTGATTACTTTCAGTTGACTCTGGGAAGAAGAAGAAGCTCGTCTCATAAGAAGAGAAGAAGAAAGATGGGAGCAAATTGAAGATCAAGCTCTCACCATTCAAAGAAGATCCCTCAAGCGATGAGGAATATGAAGAACTCAATTCTTGACAAACCTCTTATCCATATTATCATTTGGATAAGAAATGATGATTTCATGGATGAAGAAGATGATGAAGCAGAATGATCAAGAAGGAGTCTACCCATGAAACAAACAAAAGATAAGTATTCAATTGTCATTTAATGATATTGTTTTGTTATGCATTTGATTATATTCAGTTGATGTGTTGTTTGCATGCATGTGATGGGTAAGTAGCTCATGGTTCTATACAAATCTCCATTGTTACTTATCTAGAATGAAACTTATTTGCTCACATATTGGATTAGTGCACAATCTCAATGATGTCATGGTAGAGATGGAAGGCATATAGAAAGCTTCTGTGAGATATGGATGAATGTTGTATTGGCTAAATAGTTGCATGATGCATAATAATTTGTCATTATGCATATGTAGTTCTAACCATGCAACTGGTGCATTTGAATTGTAGGAAAGGTCTTGTACAACCTCCTAAAAGAAAAGAAGGATGAGACTTGTTCTGAAGAACAAGTGACGACAATTCAATAAACATGAATCTGAAGCTCCCAGGGTCAGAGACACCATGACGAAAGAAAGAGATTCAAAGAGCGGTAGATCCACCTCAAAGGATGAAGGCCACCATGGGTATGAGAGATAACTCAAGATGAAGAAAAAAAAATGCTATGAAAGAAGCTATGATCAAAGAATAACAGTTGATTATGGGGAATGATATATATGATATGATTTTGAGACATAAAAGGAAGTACGTAGTATCTTCCATATGGATCTACAAGAACAAGTGTACAAAGTAAGAATCATGATTTTCCTCAGAAAGAATAGACTATGACATTGTTGAGGCCTTGGAAAATCGCAGGCGGCAACAGTAAGGGATTCTCCCCAATCAGCGTTCCCAAATAGCCCGCTGACTGTTTGGTATAGGGAATCCGTCCGGCTTACGGTCCGGCTCCGTAGGTCAAAGTAACAAAAAAGGTTTACCGGTTGCGGCCCGGTCCACCGGAATTTGTATTTTGACTTAAAGGAATGATATGCACGTGTCTAATTAAATGCAGGCTGGCTTAAATGCAAGGGGCGGTCACAAAGTGATACGCAGGTTCTTACCTCTCGTCTTATGCTCACAAGCAAACAAACCATATACGAATAAAAATAACTAACTATCTAAACTATCCCTAGGGAGCGAGGCTATCATTTTTACTGAGCAATATAAAATCACATACAATAAGAAAAAGTCACAGAGAGCTGATACTTTCCTCACAGCACATGAAACTTACAAATATTCAAATAATCAGTTAGCTGATCATTCTATAACAACAATTATTGCCCATAGTGCAAATGCATCCCAGAAAAGACTGCAGAATAATTAACAAGAACTTAGGTTCGAAACATCAAATATCCTTACAGCACATGAAATACAGCCGAAAACGAAGTAGTTCATCTTCAACTATTATTCATTGAATAGCATTGGTACATTTCACTTCTTTACTCTTTCCAGCAGACCAAAATGCGGTTTACTTCACAAAACGAAATAGTTCCTCTTGCAAGTCAACCATTCTAAATTTTCTAAGGGAAAAAGCCCTCATTTCATCGGGCTTCCCATTATTTAAACAACAACTGATGTCCCCTGGGTTCCCTCGGCGAGTGACCTTTCAGCGCTCTTGGCGATTCAGTTTCTCTCCTGGCCGTTTCGTTTTCTTCAATCATTTGAATAAACGTTTTACCCTCTGACAGTAACTGCTGAAACGCTTCAGTGGCGCCTTTGTCATCCGTTTGGGTTGTCTCTTTTCTTGCCGGAGGCCACCTTCGTGACCCATGTGATTCTCCCTGCACGTAATTTATGCGCATTATCCACTAACTTGAGACATCGAACATCAAAATTTTATAACCCTAGTGAAAGATTCACAAAGAAGTTGGCCTGGCTTTACGGGCGAAAACTTATTAAGAGAAACGGCTGTCGGGTGGGCTAATAATCAGGCATCGGATGGGTAAGTTTCGGGGAGCCGCAACGGCGGGCGAGCACGGGAAGAGAGGAAGTGGAAAACGAGCGTCGTAGGTGATCGGGCGGCGGAGGAGAGTGGATCGGCAGGCATACTACTCTGCCACCCGCAACGGCGGACATGATGCAAGCTACGGACAGGTGACGGAAGCTACAAAGGCGGTAGTTCGGGTGTCGGGTGAAACTTAAGTCGGGGCCCGACTTTATCTCCCCAGCCGCAACGTCGGGTGAACAGGAACTCTGGGGCAAGCGATTCACAACTCGAATCGGGCGTCGGAGAGAAGTGGGTCGGGCGGAGACTTTGTTCTGAGGGCCGCAACGGCGGGTGAGATAAGACTCTACTTCCTCCAAAAGAGGCCCGATCCAAAGAGAGAAAAACATCATAGCTAGAATTAACTTGCATCCTAAAAACCGTCTTTTCCCCTGTTCATGCAAAATTTTCAAACTTTGACGGGTACCAGGAAAATCGCACGACTCAAGCTAACTTGGACAAACACTTAAAAGTCGAGCAATCGACTTCAAACACAAGATAAGCTCCAAGACGCCAAACTTTCAACAGTAGGTTCGAGCAACTAATGACAAGGAGGGGTCCCTGAGTTTAAGTAAAAGACTAAAATCGGGGAAACAGGTTGTGGCAGCAACAACTGGCGATTCCCTGGTGAACCTAGATCTCTGGGTGGTTTCTTCCTTGAAACACCGACTGTCTTACAACAAAATGTATTCCTTGGATTCTTCCAGCTAGATAGATTTCTTAATGACAGAAATGTGTCCCTTTATCATTGATATCAGTCCACTTTGGGCGATGAAAGTCAAGATTCTAGAGTCCGAATAACTCTGCTGAGGCCAAAAAAAAAAAAATGAGTTCATTATTAATTTCTCTTCATGGTAGCTGGTAACATTGGACACCACAGGATTGTAGCAGGTGATGAACAGAAACGTTCCTTTGTTCCTCATTCCCATGCCGCCTTAGCAATTTTTTGTGCTTTTTTCGGATTTTATCCCTTTTAATGAGAGTTTTCATGTATGCCCTTCTTACTGAATTTTCATTCAGGATCCTCTATCCCATAGTTCCCTTTTGTGTGAGTGATGTGCTTGAGGTTTCATCTCACAGACGGAGAGGATCATTGGCAAATTAGTACTTTATGATCTGGATTTAACTTTGGAGCATGATGCTTTTATAGGAATTCTGACTCTTGTCTGCCTTTTGGCAACTATTATCCGGCATGGGATCATTTAGATTTAACACCCTGTTCATCTTGCTATTCTCCATGGGTCCCCTGTCATCGCCCTTTAGATTTTTTAAGTGTAAAGTGCGCGGAACCTCAGCATAGTATTCTAGACTTTTAAGTCTGATTGACCTTACAGGAGTTTAAGTAGGACTTCAATGCACACAAAGATTTTGAAAACTCGCTAGTGGAAAGAATTCACATGGAAAACCACAGTCTAACTATTCAACAAATGTTTACCATTTCCAGAAATATGGGGTTCTCCACAAATAACCACGAGTTAACCACCTTTATTGAAACAAACTCACTTAAAGCAAATGAAAACAAAACCCAACAATAGTTTATTTATGTACAAGT
>LPNX010194349.1:0-155552 GCA_001517045.1 Pseudotsuga menziesii | reverse complement strand
TGATCAAGATCTATCCTTCCTTTGCCTTTGCTTTCAGTGAGAGAGTCATCTCCCAGTACAATAGATGGTCCTTTCGACATATCCAGTGAGGAGAAGGCCTTCTTAGTTGAAACCATGTGTCTTGAAGCTCTAGAATCTATGATAAAACTGGGTGAGCTTGATGTGCCAGCAACTAGAACATGAAATCTCTCTCTGTCATTGGAACTTGATCCTCCTTCTCTCTTCTTTGAGCTTTCTGGAAGGGAGATGCCATTCTTCTCCAACGGTTGAGTTAACATATCTATCTGCTTTTTCATACAAGAGCTTTCAGTGTGATTGCCCTTCAAACAGTATGAGCACTTGTTCATATCACCTTTGTTTTTCTTCTTCTGGGTATTTTTCTTGGGACCTTGTTGATCCTCTGGAGATTGCTTCTTGTCTCTTCCTTTCTCAGGTGGATTTTTAGATTTATTTTTTCTTTTTGAATCCACCCTTGAATCTCCAGGAACCGGAGCTTGGTCTTTGGAAGGTTTGATGGTGCCCATCATCACCAGCTTGTCTTGTCCTTGTGTGAGAGATTCCATGAAATCTGCAAGGCTGGGCTTCTTCCAGGTTCAAGCTGTGAGTTTTGTGGCATAGAAGGTCGAAAAAAAGACTGAGTAATCAGGTCCTAGCTTTGAGAGGATGGCCAGTACGAGCTGGTCATCTTTCTTTTCAATACCACACCGTTTCAGCTGCAAAACTAGTGCTTTGAACTTGGAGAAGTATAGCTGCAGTGATTCAAAATTATTGGGACTCAGGGAAATCAATTCATTTTCAATTTGGTGTCCCCTCATCTCATTTGTCTTTCTGAAGAGTTCAGAAATTTTCTCCCATACTTGATCCGGTGAAGTTAATCCATCGAGATGGAAAAGGAGGTCTCGGGAAATACTGAGACATAGGAGGCCATAGGCCTCATCTCTCCGATTGTGCCATTTGATATTCTCTGTAGCTGCATTGGGCTCTTATTCTGTTGCCATAGTCACCCTGTAGAGGCCTTTCGCTCTCAACAAGATCTCCATCTCTGCTTTCCATTCAAAAAAGTTGAAGGGAGTGAGGATAGTTTTCTGTGAATCCATAGCTTTAGAAAATCTGTCCCGACTGTCAGTAGAAGGCTCCCAGTCTTGATGTTGAACCTGCAAAATAATTTTTGAAGGAAAGTAACAACCTACAATGCCTCTGATACCATGTAGAAATTCAGGCCTGCAGTAGATTAATTTCACCCACAACAATTAACAATTGATCATGCAAACTTATCAACAATGGAGACTGAATATGGAGCTGTAACACAAAATTATATTAACTGAGTGTACAATAGCCAACCCTATAATAACATAGGCTGCTGAATATATAGAATACATGAGCAAATTGAATGCATAAGGAATCATCCAAATCTAGCATAAAGCAGGCTTACCCAAAATAGGCAAAACCCCCATAGGTGTAAAAAGTTGATCCCAAATCTATCAAGGATGCCACGAATTAGCAAGGGCGCATAGGCAAGCTAAAGAGTGGTCAAATGGCAGATCATACATGCTTTTGCAAGGAGGAAAGAGTGGAGGAGGAAGAGGCAACAAAGCTGATTCACCTCACCTAGTCTTGCTTTCCTATGTGCCTTAAAACACTGAAAAAGCAGGCAATAAAGCAGAAAAAGTAGAAGGGCGCCTAGGAGGCCAGGAATAAAGCAGATTTGATTCCTAAGGCTTTCCCAAGTGCTACATGAGTCAATAATGGCAAGTTTGACCTCTATGGATAGGCAATTAGAAACTTGCACATGGTGGGACTCATGGACTAGGAAAATAAGACAAAAATAAATGAATTAATGTCTAAGTGAGTAAATACTATGGTTTGATTATTCTAATAGGTTGGAGGCGAGACCAGGGACATACAACACATTGTTGAAGTTACCATGATCAAGATCTATCCTTCCTTTGCCTTTGCTTTCAGTGAGAGAGTCATCTCCCAGTACAATAGATGGTCCTTTGGACATATTCAGTGAGGAGAAGGCCTCCTTAGTCGAAACCATGTGTCTTGAAGCTCCAAAATCTATGATAAAACTGGGTGAGCTTGATGTGCCAGCAACTAGAGAATGAACTCTCTCTTTGTCATCGGAACTTGATCCTCCTTCTCTCTTCTTTGAGCCTTCTGGAAGGGAGATGCCATTCTTCTCAAGGAGATTGGTCAGCATATCAATCTACTTTTTCATACAAGAGCTTTCAGTGTGATTGCCCTTCGAACAGTATGAGCACTTGTTCATATCACCTTTGTTTTTCTTCTTCTGGGTATTTTTCTTGGGACCTTGTTGATCCTCCGGAGACTGCTTCTTGTCTCTTCTTTGCTTAGGTGGTTTTTTAGCTTTCTTCTTGCTTTTTGAATCCACCCTCGAATCTCCAGCAATCAAAGCTTGATCTTTGGATGGTTTGATGGTGCCCATCATCACCAGCTTGTCTTGTTCTTGTGTGAGAGATTCCATGAAATATGCAAGGTTGGGCATCTTCCAGGTTCGAGCTGTGATTTTTGTGGCATAGAAGGTCGAAACAAATACTGAGTAGTCAGGTCCTAGCTTTGAGAGGATGGCCAATACGAGCTGATCATCTTTCTTTTCAATACCACACTGTTTCAGCTGCAAAACTAGTGCTTTGAACTTGGAGAAGTATAGCTACAGTGATTCAAAATTATTTGGACTCAGGGAAATCAATTCATTTTCGATTTGGTGTCCCCTCATCTCATCTATCTTTCCGAAGAGTTCAGAAAGTTTCTCCCATACTTGATCCGGTGAAGTTAATCCATCGAGATGGAAAAGGAGGTCTCGGGAAATACTGAGACATAGGAGGCCATAGGCCTCATCTCTCCGATTGTGCCATTTGATCTTCTCTACAGCAGCATTGGGCTCTGCTTCTATAGCCATAGTCACCCTGTAGAGGCCTTTCGCTCTCAACAAGATCTCCATCTTTGCTTTCCATTCAAAATAGTTGAAGGGAGTGAAGATAGTTTTCTGTGAATCCATAGCTTTAGAAAATCTGTCCTGGCTGTCAGTAGAAGGCTCCCAGTCTTGATGTCGAACCTGCAAATTTTTTTTTGAAGGAGAGTAACAACCTATAATGGCTCTGATACCATGTAGAAATTCAGGCCTACAGTAGATTAATTTCACCCACAACAATTAACAATTGATCATGCAAAATTATCAACAATGGAGACTGAATATGGAGCTGTAACACAAAATTATATTAACTGAGTGTACAATATCCAACCCTATAATAACATAGGCTGCTGAATATATATAATACATGATCAAATCGAATGCATAAGGAAGCATCCAAATCTAGCATAAAGCAGGCTTACCCAAAATAGGAAAATCCCCCATAGGTGTAAAAAGCTGATCCCAAATCTATCAAGGACCCCACGAATTAGCAAGGGTGCATAGGAAAGCTAAAGAGTGGTCAAATGGCAGCTCATACATGCTTTTTCATGGAGGAAAGAGTGGAGGAGGAAGAGGAAACAAAGATGATTCACCTCACCTAGTCTTGCTTTCCTATGTGCCTTAAAACACTGAAAAAGCAGGGTATAAAGCAGAAAAAGCAGATGGGCACCTAGGAGGCCAGGAATAAAGTATATTTGATTCCTAAGGCTTTCCCAAGTGCTACATGAGTCAATAATGGCAAGTTTGACCTCTATGGATAGGCAATTAGCAACTTGCACATGGTGGGACTCATGGACTAGGCAAATAAGACAAAAATAAATGAATTAATGTCTAAGTGGGTAAATACTATGGGTTGATTATTCTAAGAAGTTGTGGCATTGATTCGACAAACTTTTCATGCGTCTCTGTGAAAAATCTTTCTTTTGCCTCAGCGACTGTTAATCTGTTCCTTCATGCGTAATTTTACAAATAGTTTGCAATTTTACATTCCCACCAGTTCTTAATCTCCTACTCTGGTATCATATGTGAGCATATATTTCAGTCATGTACTACTAGCAATGGAACCAATGTCGTAATATCACAGATCACATAAGGTTACCAATAATACATACTAAAACATACATAAATATAAAGCAGAGACAAGAGACAATAACAGGTAAGATAAATAGATTATATTATTCGAGTGAGTTCATACAAGGCACAGAACTAAACTGAGTTCTCGTTTGGCTCAACAGCCTAATATATACAATTTACAAACAGTTACAAAATAACTACTTGTCGGTTTGGTGAACCGACACGAATTTTAGTTAGCCGACCTAATATTCTAGTTTAGTCGGCCGACCGACTTAGTCGGCTGATCGACTAAGTCAGCCCATCAACTTAGTCGATTGATCGACTAAGTCGGTCCTTGTTCAATTTGACTTATGTCGACTTGCTCCTTCTACAATATTCATTTCATTGTACTTCAAATTCAATTTCATTAGGATTTCCTTGTCTTCATGTATGTTTAGAAACACTACTTTTCATGAATGTAATTTTTCATAAGATATTCATTTCCAAATACATTATATTAATGGTGATGCTACTTGTTTTAGGTTTAGCCAACACAACCTAGGGCACTCATATCCTAGACACAAATAAACAGGGAAGCTCGTCCAATCAAAGAGTCTCTAGTGGGGAAAGGTCCTCCATGCCACAAGTCAAATAGTAGGTTGGGTAAAAAATATAACTCTAAGGTGATGGATGGGTGGAGACAATGAATAATTAAACCAACACTAGCAAGCCAAAGTATGGTGAGAATGACTACCTCTATTCTCCGTAAGGAGGGTAAAACCAATGAGTATAGATCAAGAAATTCCAGGTCTGAGTAAGGACATCAATACATCCAAGTCCACATATTTATATGACTGCCATATCATGACACTAAATGCTAATACATGTCACAAGAATGAGTATACAACCAATAATAACCATAACACAAGATAATACAAGTTGATTCATAAACATGTCAATAATATTCTGAACCAACATCTATCTAATGAGAAAGCATTGATACAATTCTTGTCACTAATAAGTGCGATGCAAATGGCTAAAATGACTACATAAGTCCTCAAATATCAGTGTCCCAATATTCATTCATGGCATTGGAGAGTACTATAGTCCATCAATAAAATCATGATCCATCATATATTCTCATCTCAACATCTCATATGTAGGGGAATTCGATGAAAGGTGTACTGGAATATGAAAAATAGAAGATTGTAGCCCGCCTAATTAGATTTGATAACATATGGCTCCAGCTAGAACAAGTTCTCTACTAAATAGAGTGCTTGAGAACCTCAAAATCTATGGTCCTAGCACTCTGCTACTAGCATCCTTGATCCATCCTTCCAGCTCTGCAACTGATGCCAAAATGTCACCAACAACCTGCAAAATGTCCATAGCTATACCAAACTCACAGACCGGTCGTCAGCAGACTATGTGGATAAAATAAAATAATCAAACTGAAATGCATGAAACTGAAAAGCAAAAAGTAAATCTAATCTATGACCATAACTTTTAAGAAAAGTTTTATTTTTATTGTGCAAGAAAAAATGCTAAGGTTGAGAACTACACTAAGAGCATTGAAAAGCAAGCTTCAGGAAAATACAAAAGGTACTATACTAACAAGCTACACTACTTCCCATAAAAGGACTTTTCAGGTCCTACCTAATCTATTCTACCAGGAAAGACATCACTCAAGGCTAAGTAAGGTCAGGGATGTGACCCCTTAAATCCCTTTGGTTGATAGGAAGTAAGATCTGTCATCTGGTACCAGTAATAAGAAAGCACATGTCACCTATGCAACGCTCAACAAAAAAAGGCCCAACCCAAAGGTCACTAGTTTTTCCTGATCAGATATGCAGTAAGTGGTTTGGGATAAGGACTTGACTTCCTGTGGGAAATATATTCCTATTAACTGATTCATGAACAAATTCAATGTTACGTATAGGAATGGGATGGACATCAACAAGGTTTCATGGTTGTGGGGTGAAAATCCTTGAGCTCCTCCTAGAAGGAACTGCATCAAATATGGGTGGACCACCATTAATGGGAATAGATACCCTACCAGCTAATATCTTTCTAATGTCTCTCCTTATCTCCTAGACACTCACATTAGGCCTTCCCTCATGAGGATACATTACATGTTTGACAGTTTCCCCTACAGTCCAAAAGTCTCTATCTTCTTCCAAAGGATGAGGCATATGGGATATAGTAGTACTATGACTATATCCTTCCCATGTAGGAACACAAATGTGCATACTTTCTAACTTGGTTAGGATTACTTCAGATTAAGATGCTGAAGAAATAGGAATGTGAGATAGATCATGAGTGTGATGACTAGATGACTTAGGTGGAAGAAGGAAATTAGGGATGAGAGGATATGCAGATAAAACACTATTTGTAGAAACCGAAGGAGTCTGAAATATAGTAAGATTGTTAAGATTAAACTCTCCTTAAGGTGCATCATTGATTAAGGAATATTCTTCCCAACTTAAATAATTATCATGGACTTGAGTTAGATTCCCATCTTCTAAATATAAATGAGATAAAGTTCCAACAACATCATAATAATGGGAGCTATTTGCTTCATCACCAGCCTCTACTCCAGTAGCTAACTTAGGATGGTTTTCCCATGGGTAAATAGGTTCAATCCCCTGGCATACCCTTTCTCTATTATGGTCCATTAAGGCAAACCATTCACTCACTCTATAAGGAATACTTTCCACATTATCAACTTCAACTGTAGGATTTTCTATTGTTTTTTTTTTAGTTATTGCAATATTTTCTTCTTGACCTTGAGATTGATTTTAATTTCTTCTCAAATATTCCAAATCCTCCAAACATTCATTCGTAAGCATTTCCAAATTAATTCTCCTAGGAATTTCAGCTATCTATTCTTCTTCAAAATAGGAATCAGAATCTTCCATTGCCATAAACATGTTTTCGGGTTGCCCATATTCCCAAATCTCAGCTTCATCTTCGACAATGTTATCTTTAGCATTATTCAACAATTCATCTCCATATGTTTTTTTAATCCCTCCCTCAAAAGTTTCCAAGTGCTGATCATAGCAAGGCTCTCTATTTATCCTTATCAGAGCACCATCAGAGTTTGGCACACAAAGGTACGATAAATCCATCATAAGATATCCACCTAGACCACCTGCCGACTTCCTAGGTAAAAGCATTCCATATGTTGGGGGCAAGTCAATAAAAACTACATCCATCATAGTGGAGATGTTTGATAATGCAAACAGATCAACCCTAAGGTATTTGATTCAACCATATGATGGCACTCACCTAGAGTCTATGCCACAGACATACCCATAAGGCCTAGTCACTTCCAATCCCATATCCTCCATGACATACAGGGGAATTACATTCATAGCTGCTCTGGAATCCAACATGCAATTATATAGGAGCATGTTCTCAATGTGTAAGGTTAGGTAAAAGGGAGGGTGTCCATCGTTATTTCTTTCATAAATAGCCGAATGGATTTTGATAGGTGGATCCTATTCATATTTGCTAGGTTGTATCCCACTAAGACTCTGTATGTGATCGGATTCTAAGACAACTTCAAGAGTCTTTCCTTGGATAATGCTATCAAAGAACTCATCTACTTGGCTTCTTACTGAGGTCACTTTCATCAATTCAATGATAGGGATGTTACACATTATCTTTCTTAGCTCTTTCTTTATATCAATATTCAAATTAAAATCTTCTAAGGAAAGATCTTCTTCTTCATTTTGATCTTCATTAATTTCTTTGCATTTGTCTAGGAAAGAAGGTTGGGGATCAAATCTTTGTTTATAGATTCTAATATGTGGTTGTTCCTTATTTTTAGGGATATATATGGCAAAACATGAGGGATTGAGTCCATCAACAATATCTTCTTCTTTCCCCCATGGATCTTCTTCTTGTTCCCATGGATCTTATTCTAAGAGAATTCTTCCAAACCCATCATCAAAAGATAAATCATTAATAAAGTTGATGTTGTTTGGTTGGTCATCAGGATAACTGGTGTTCAAGGGTTATTCCTCATTTTCATCACACCACTTTACATTCTTCCTCTCATATCTTTCTAGATATTCATATTGTCTTCTGTTAATATATCCCCCAGGCCTTCTATTATTGTTCCAGTAGAGCTTAGGGCCATAAGGGTTTGTATTTCTCTCAGGATCATGAAGAATAGGGACATTTTTTGTAAGTACAGTTAGTTATCTCATCATTTATTGCATGGTTTATAACATGTCCTTTGATTCTTTTGTCTCACACACAGGTTCCTTAGGATTTCAGAGCTTACGGTCAGATCTGGGAGTGGATGGGGAAAAATGATCGAAAACCTTTTGGTTACCCATAGATGCTGCATTTTACAACGCCATCTTTGCATTGAATTGCATGGTCTTCAAGTCATTAGGGTTCTTATATTTTAGGTTATACCCTAACCAAACATCAAAAGAATTCAAATAATGAATAACAATTGCTTGGTTCTTGGGTTTTATCTCGTCTGGGATGTTCCCTATAGTCTTGTCAAATATTAGGTTAAACTCATGGACTGTTTCACTTTCCCTCTTATTGATGTCAAACAATTGATGCAAGAGGAATTTACCATCTAACTTGTGAGACAAATCACTATTAAGTTTTGTGACAAAATTGTCATAGCCGTGTCATACCCATCGATGGATGAGGCAGGCAATATGTCAAACCAATTTTGAACATCTCCTTCTAAAGAATGAAAAAGTCCCCTCATGAAAACATCTTCATCAGATGCTCCATATGCTTCCATATGTTCATATAATTTGTCAATGTGATATTCAATGGAGATAGATGAAAATCCATCAAACCTGGGAACCTTTTCAAAGTATTTCTTGGGCATGTCATGGTGGGCTCCCAGGATCAGGGAAAAATATAAAGGAGATGGATTCGCCTTCCTTCCAAAAATTTTAAGGTTTTGTAGAGGAAGAACATTTTGATTTCTACTAGTGTTTGTTCCGTTCATTGGACTACATGAAGCTGAAGGAGATCCTAAAAGATGACTTGGGAAGGCTGTAGGACTAGAAATCTACCAAAATAAGTTTGAGGAGCTCTCTTTAGTTTGTATGCGGTTCCTTGTGTAAGTAGTTGGGATATCTTCAGGATTTATAGGAATTTATAATAACTTAAGATTTATATGTTGGGTGTGGTCCTCAGTGGAGTTGCAGGGTGGAGTCTCCAGGTGAACCAAACAAGTAATTCACCTAAAAGAGATATGTCATAGGAGAGGTGAGGTATGTCGAACTAAGGTAGGCCTCTACCTCCCCGGTAGTGATGCCAAAATGTTATCACCAACCTTGTAGTTTCCTATATGAGATGGATCTAGGATGGACAATAGAGAGACAAGAAACCAAGGAGATGGAACAAGGATTTCCTTGACTCCAAAATGGATGGTTGTCATGCCAATCAAGGAATTCTTCACTTGATGTTGTATTAGCCCTAGAAAACAATGGGGGAGACCCAGATCTACTCCCGATAGGAGAGATCAGACCTAGACACCAGATCATATCAAATGGACTTGAGATACGTAAGGTGTAAGTTGATGGAAACCCTAGATCTATGGATGACATCACTAGGTGAACGAAGGCTTTGGATCACGGTTTAGGAGATATGAAATTTGATCCAATTTGGGACACAAGTGACCTATGAGGAAAATAGTAGATCTAGGGTTCATGTACTAGAAAAAGATGAATATGTCCACTGACTTTGGATACATGACCAATATAGGGAGGGAAAATACATGATTGGGGATATCTAGTATCGAGGGATATACTTGGAAGAAGGTATGACATTGTCAAAGCACCTGACCCAGAAGGAAAAAAATCAAATCGCAAAAGAAAAAGGAAAGAGGAGGGGTAACGCTAGGGTTTGAATATCAGCTCCTTGGGATCTAGGCCAATGGAGTCACTGTTAGCCCAATGATGAAGAATACCCCTTAGGGTTGGACCCGATCTACAAAACCTAGAAACAGTTTGTCGGAAAAGATAATATCGCAAGAAAAGAAGGCAACATGAAGGGTAGTGCTGGGGTTTGGAGAACCAGTGCCTTGGGATTTGGGCCAGTGGATTTATTTTCATCCTAGCATTGAGGAAGACCCACTCAGGTTTTTTATTGATCTACACAACCAAGAAATGGTTTTCCTAGAACTCAAGCAGTTTGACCCATAATATTTTTTGTTTTTTAATATTTAGGGTTTTAAGAATAAAATGAAGATGCAAATGGATTGAGATCTAGAAAAAGAATTACTAACCTATATATCTTACTTGCAAAAAAATGTAGATTCCTTGATAGCGATTATCTATTCTATCTCGATCAATTTGAGAAGGTTTGCGGGCGTTTATGTGTCCAACATTTTCCCCAAGGAAGCTAATGTGCCCTCTCTCCTGCACAACAAACATCAACCATATCATATTTTCTGCATCATGAGAAAATAACAAATGATACATAAAAATAGTAATATGAAATCACAGATTGCATTGATACTAATGAAAAACCCCTGATACAGAATGCATCCAAGCCAAGTGAGCTAAGGAGCCCTTGCAAAAATGCCCAAGTTGAAGTCGCCCTCCAGTAGACAAGACAATGTTTCCCAAAAAAATATAGATCTCACAAAAAATACTCAAATGATAGGAAGAAATAGATTTTCCAATCACCATATAATAACACCAGATGCAAAGGAGATCCAAAAATTTCCACAAGAAAAGTTTTTTCTACTATCCAAATCGAAGACCCAAAGACCCCTTACAAATGAGAAGCTCTCTCCTTTAAATAGGAAAGAGAGAACCAAAATCCTAACCACTTTTCAAATGGTTCACTAATATTAAAAGATCCAAAATTTCTAATCAATTGTTGATATGAGCTCAACATAAAGTAAATGGATCAATACAATAATATAATATAAAAATGGACCAAATCACCCTAGGAGATGGGATCCCACTAAATAAAAATCAATGAAGCTCATGGTGGGTCCAATCAGTGTTAACTAACTCCCCTAGGGTATCCCCATGGCACAATAAAATTAATATTACTTTTAAATTGCAAAATAGTGCCTCTCTGAAGAAATTGTGAGCCTCCAAAAGCTCTAGAAACTGATAAAATATGCCCGAGAAATGCATGTGGGCCCATTCAAGTGCAGAAACTGTTGAAGAAGGAATGGAATAAATAACACTCATCATCAAAACTCATCCCATGCCATTTCCTACCCTTAGTAGCCCCAATCGAATTCTTCAGTATCCATTTTAATTATTTTTTATCTGCCTGGGGAAACATGATATGCCAAACATTTCCTCCTGGGGTTCCTGCATTATCCAACTGATCCAACCAAGTTCTCTAGGAGGGGGGTAATATGGTACAAACAAGTGTCTGGACACCCCCTTCATCATATAATTCCCTAGGAGATCCAATGAAAACATCTCCCTACTCAGACATGCCATCCAATATGGCGAAATTGCACCATAAAGGTTCATTGAGCCAAATGATCCCTGCAACTTCTCGGAACTGAGCGTAAGCTATATCATTGGACTCAAAGAGTCCAAATCCATATGAGGTGCATACTCATACACCCTATATGTCTTTTCATGATCAGCTACAATATCCAATATACCCAGATAGACAAAATAATAATCTGTAAATGACCATATAATATAACCGAGGCTAACATCCATCTGCTACAAGAGTTCAAAGGTTAATACATGGTATACAAATAATTAAAGTAATAATCATAACAAGTAGCAATAATTTCATTGGAAATCTATCAACCAAATATATAGGGTTTACATTTATTAACTATAACTCAGTCCAAACTTTCAAGATCATACTCACTTCATAGTTGTAATCAATTTTCTAGTGAAGGGTGAAGACTAAAAATCAGAAGGCTAGAGAAAAGGGTGACCACCAGCTCGACGATGTGACACTTCGGATATGGAAAGGGAATACTCACTCTAGCATATGAAGAAAAAGCAACAACACAGGGGATGGGAGTGTCTCACAAATTGGTAGTGTCTCACAAATGGGTAAGTTACCTTTAGAAATGCTTATTCACCTTGAGAAATGCTCACATTCCAAATCAATACAAGTGAGGCCAAAAATCCTTAGATATAACTTTAGGAACCATTTCTTTTTGGGCGTTTAATTTTCCATAGCTTTCGTGCATGTATTTATTACACGTATTTTTATTATTTTAGGGTTTGTGCATTCATGTATGTTGAAAAACACTTCTTTTCATGAATGTTTTAAGATATTAATTTCATTGTACTTCGAAGCCAATTTCATTAGGCTTTCCTTGCATTCATGTATGTTTAAAAACACTACTTTTCATGAATGGAATTTTTCATAAGATATTCACTTCCAAATACATTGTATTGATGGTAGCGCTACTTGTTTCAGGTTTATCCAACACAACCTAGGAAACTCAGAGCCGAGACACAAATAAATAGGGAAGATCGTCCAATCAAAGAGGCTCTAGTGGGGAAAGGTCCTCCATGCCACAAGTCAAATAGTAGGTTAGGTAAAAAACATAACTAGAAGGTGATGGATGGGTGGAGACAATGAATAATGAAACCAACACTAGCAAGCCAAATTATGGTGGGAATGACTACCTCTATTCTCTGTAAGGAGGGTAAAACCAATGAGTATAGATAAAGAACTTCCAGGTCTTAGTAGGGACATCAATACATAATATCAATACATCAAGGTGCACATATTTATATGACCACTATATCATGACACTAAATGCTAATACATGTCACAAGAATGAGTATAAGAGAAATGATAACCATAACACAAGATAATATAAGCTGAGTCATAAACATGTAAATAAATATTTGAACCAACATTTGTCCAATGAGAAAGAACTAATACAACTATGGGTACTAATAACTGCTCTGCAAATGGCTAAAATGACTACAAAAGTCCTCAAGTATGAGTGTCTTAAGACTCAGTCATGGCATGGGAGAGTACTATAGTCCATAATTCAAATCATGATCCATCATAGATGCTCATGTCACCATCTCATATGTAGGGGAATTGGCTGAAAAGTGTACTGAAATATGAAAAATAGAAAATGGTATCCCAACTACTATATATGTGATAACAGTCTCATCATCCCAATAATATGCTATATTAGCAAACTTCGGGTTGTATGGCGACCCAATGTTTACTTTCTTGATTTTCAGTGGCTTGAGGAACTGGTCGCTTGAAATACCACTTCCTTCGACTATGCATGTACCCTCTGATTTTAGTATGTTTATGTTATTCAGGTCGTGATTTGGGTCTCCACCTAGATTGTAACAGGCCATCCATTGTTGGATGGTCATGCTGCAGTGGTGGGAATTTTCCTCTTTGATAGGGATTTCAACAAATATGTTTTCCTTTATCTTTTGGAGTGCAACATCAACTATAGGTTGCTCATCAGCAAATTCAAATGTGTGCATGAATTGTTTAGCTACCTCTTCCCAATCTTGAGCTCCTTGTCGCAACTCCATATATGTATACTAGCTTTGGGGTGTTATTTCCAATGTGTGAATGAAATGATGGTCCCATTCTTGATGCGGGTATCCTGAAAATGCAGTGCGACACTGATTTATGTGCTCAATAGGATTTGATAGTCCTGTGTACTTTTGAGTCATAGTGGTGACTTCTTAATCGAATCTAGATTCTAGAAACCTTCTGCACTGTGGCCTTTCTGATATGGATTGTTTGTGTGTAACCCACCATCTAGTGGGCATATCTTTTAGCACATGGTCTAACACAAACAAGCGTTGCGATTCTATTACGAGTCTTTCAAACTCGTGTAGGAAGGTCGTTAGGTTAGGAAAACCTTCATAGGTGGGAATTTCTCATAAATCAGTCTCCACCCGTCCCATAGACCTTGTGATTTTGGTGCATATCCTCATAGAGACCTCATGCAACCGATTTTTCCAATTCTCCAAGGCCTCTCCTAAGTCGGATGTGCATGAACTAACACTCTTCCAAATTAGGTTTCCATCTTCTGTCAGATTGATATAATCTTCTTGTAAGGAAGTGACATTGTATATCTGGTCAAGATAATCACCCTATCCCTAATTGTAGACAGGCTTAACATATCTCTGTCCCTCTAATAGATCAATGGGTGACACTAGACTCGTCTCATTATCCTCAAATGAGAGTATCATTTTCTTGAAATTGATAATGGTCTGATTATCTATGGATGAGTATATCCCTAAGAGCGTGGGATATGGGTTTGTGTCATCGATGATATTAATGAATTCGAAGTATGCAAATGTGTGAAAACCTTCAATGTCGATAGGTACTTCAATCAATCAACCAATTGGTAGGACCTTTTCCTGATTTACAAGTCGCAACTGGACATGAGACCAATATAAGTGTAGATTTCCCATACTCTCCCAGGTTTTTCGCGTCAAAATATTGACGTCCGATCCCAGGTCTAAAATTATGTAATCCATGTCATAGATGCCTATCTGTGCAATCATTCTTAACTTGTGCCCAGTTCTAAACTTCTTTTTAAACTGGTTAAATCTCCTTTCTGGTTGTGACTCTTCTGGGGTTTCTTCTATCAGTGCTTGTAGTTCATGATTTGTTTATGGAATAGTTGTTGGAAGCGTTTATGAATCTCCCTAACTTCACCTGACATCAATGGTTTTTCTTCATCTACAAACTCTGGTCACACGTCCAAAAATAATTGCTTCTGTTTTTAAACGTCGAATGGTACCTTCTTCTGCATCGTGGGTCGTACCTATGGTTGCAGTTGTTCTTGCGATACATACTGATCAGCTCTGATTGCAGCACCTCCTCATGTTACAAAAAAAATGTTTGGCTCTCTTGGATCAACAATAATCATCTGGACATTCAATTTAGGATTTTCATTTGGGTTTGGATTCTATGCAATATTAGGACCTATAATGGTCCTAGCTTTCCACTTTGCAATCAACTGAGGACATTGCTCCACATTATCGTCCTGTGCTTTGTAATATGAGTATGTATTTGCAGGATCTTGGAAATATTTAGCGTAATGGACCAGTTTTACAAAATTATAACATGTAACTTGACGTCTTCCTCTGCCAATTCCTCCTTCTCCTCGACCTCTGAAGTTTCCCCCACCTGTTCCCTATGGGTGTGGCTACTATGGTGGGTACTGATTCTGCTGGTATTGCAGGTGATATTGATTCTTTGGTGCATAGTGATGCTGAGGTGCATACTACAAATGAAATTGGTTCTAATACTGATTGGGTGGGAATTGTGTAGGCTAATAGGATGCTTGTGCTAGTTCATCCTAAGGTTTCCCATCATTCTTCATCAAGTAGGTTTCGACGTTATTTTCCTTCAAGAGATGGTATGCTCTACAATGCCTCTCTTCATGGCCTGCTAACTTACAAAATTTACAAAAGAGGATTTCTGGGGTACTTACAATATTTTACAATTATAGACACTCCTCATCATGATGTCCTCGATTGGCATATGTGACACCAGGGTAGTCTGTGGGCGCTGAATGGGTTTGGCGCACTCGATGAGATATAGTTCATGTAGGTTTTTATAGAATATTTCACCACACTAGGTGAATCACACATTGTATAACCTTCCCCTGTCCCGCTGCAGACTCATTAGCCCCTATGGACCACTTTTTGTCTTTTGATGTATCCTTGACCATCCCTAAAAACATTAGAAAAATGATATATGCGGCATTTTCCCCGATAACCGCGTACATACACGGATATTCCCTCTATAGTCGCATACATCGGGATGTGTACATAATCCAAAACCTTTTGGAGCGTTCCTTGACTTGGATCTGACTCATATGACTCCTGGCCTTCCATATGCCTTGAGATCGCACGGATTCAACCTTTCAGTATCCATTTGAAAAGCTATATAAGGAACACATTGAGACATTGAAAGCATAAGAGAGAATTGAGAGTACTGAAACTATAGTCCATTGTTGCTAGAACTTATGCTTGAGTCTGCATCCCTTTGTCCCTTGGAGCACTGTTGTGTTCTTCCCAAGCTTGCCTTTTGCTAGTAAGCTTGCTATTGGAGTGATGGAGGATTGAGGTGGTGGAGGCCCAAGTGGGGGATTCAGTTTCTCCGGTTCGCAGACGTACTGTCAGAGGTTGTCACTTGTAATCTCTGATTCATATTAATAGAAATATCTTTTCCTGTCCAGTAATGTGTATTTGAATGAATATTGTATCCATTGGAATATGTCAAATGCTTTTACATTATTGATTATATATGCTAGAATAGATCTAACACCATGAAATATAGTATGCTTGTATTGTTTACTTGGTGTTGAGGACGTGCTATAACAATTCAAGCTGAAGATTGGAAAGCTCAACGAGGATCTACTTCAACCATCCGAAATAAGGTACGAGGTTCGATCCTTTAGTGTTAGATGTTTTTATTTCTATTGCATATTGGGAAAGATTGATTTCTGGAGTCTAGCTGTCTGTTGTGGTACCCCAAGCCATAGAAATTTCTCTCCGTAACAGAATTGTCGACTCCCCTCGGGATGTTCCTTGTTTTTATTTGGGGGTTTTTATTAGCAGAATGGGCTTGATATTATTGACTTGCTCTTTGTTTCTCCTTGTTTCTGTGTTACATGTTATAGTATGTTCATCCATTGACACTCCCCTTTATTTGTTTGACCCATGGCCTGCTTTTTACGACTGCCTTATCTGTATACGTAGGTTTTTGGCCAAAATTCACGTATACACATAGGTTTTTGGCCAAAATCCACGTATACACTCAGGTTTTTGGCCAAAAGTCGCGTACATACGTAGCTGTTCTTTATACAGTTGCGTACATCCTCCCTTTTGGTGAGTTTGATGTTGTGGGAAGTTGTTGGGTGGGTTGTGAGTGTGGTTGGGTCTTCCTTGGGTCTGATGTTGTCTGTTGGATGCTTCTTTTGTGACCAGAGACCACTTTTTCATTGATTTTTCTTTGAAAGTAGTTTTAGTCATTTTTCCTTTTTGTTTTTCCATTAGTGCATTACTCTTTTTGTTTTGGTGTCTTGCTGGGCTTTTCTTTTATACTTGCTGCAGATACTGAGAGTTTTTTTTTTCATTCTTTTATATTGAAAAATACAAAATAGTTGCACTTTTAGTTGCATCTTAGATATGGATTTGAGGAGGTACTTGCATTGGATTGTTTGGATGAGAGTTGTGTTTAGGCTTTCATATAGGAAGGACTGCATTGGAATTCGGAAAGGAATATATATTTATGCATCTCATGTAGTGGCATACCCTATTTTTCATTTGACAAAGATTGCACTTAGCATTGTTTGTTATGGTGTGCATATTTACCTCACTGCTGAGTCATAACTTCACTAGTTGCACGGCCATTTCCCTTTGAGTAATTACAGCCAATTAAAATCAACGCTAATTAAAATGAATTACACTCTTTTCTTTTCTAGGGTGCACCAACAAGCTTAGGTTTTAGGATCTTGGAATAGTTCATTGAAAGTTAATTCTCCAAGATCACTAAATAACAACATCTAGGTGTCTGTCCAGGGAGTGTGTGAAATCCTTGGTATAACCATCGTTCTCAGGATCCTCCTCTCAAACGGGAGTTAAGCACAAGGCAGTGTGAGTGGTTATTGATTGGGATGACCCCTAGTCATAACTGAGTAGCACCGGCGACATTTCCAGGATTGTATTCGTATCTAGGGGCTCTTTCGAGAGTTTCGGGCTTTGCTACCTTTCCCATAAGGTCAATCCCGCCTGCGACTGTCCACCTGAGCTTTGATTATATTGAGGTGACCTTAGTGACCTTACCTAGGATATCGAGGGGGTACTTGTAGAGGTTATTCTGCATGTGTCCCAGCCAGGTTGGGGTCGGACAGCACAGTCGCTTTATGTGTTGAAGCTGAGGGCCACTATAATTGGTTACGTACCTCTGCTTATAGTGTATGGGAGTTTCAAGCCTCTCCTAGGTGAGACATACCTGCTGCATTCGGGAGCTCACATATCCTCCGCTTGGTTTGCTTATATTTTGGCTGTAGATTTTCTTAGGAGTGTGCTCTTTGTGCGCTAGTTGGCCTTTGGGATCATGGTTACTTGAGTATATTTATGCTCTCTTGAGTTCAGGTCCTTTTATTTTAGGCATGCCTGGTATCTTATCACCCATTCTTCTTCCTAGTATGGACCCTGGTGTCAGACTTGGGGGCATCACAGCCCCTTACCGTGCTCATAGATTTGGGAATGGTCATCTTCCATCCTCTACTCCATTTGTGGAGGATTTTTTCCCTTCGCTCAGTCTTTACACCAGTGGTCACCCTCACTGGGGTGGTAGTGTATGCGTGAATGTTGGGTCTACACCTTAGTTACCTTTTTATGTCTCATCGTTCACCGCATTGTTTCCTTTGGGTGATGTTGTCATGAACATTCCTCCCTATATCCTATAGTTTGGATTCTTTATTGACTATTTTGGGTTGTTTTGGTTTAATATGGTTGTCATGTAGGATCCATTTTTTGTACACTCTCTCTGAGGTTTCGACCCGTTCGTGCCTATCACAGGTATTATGTCTGAACTGGCATATAGGTTAGGATTTCACATCCGCTTGCACTTATGCATTGCCTTATGACCGTTCCATCTTAACCTTAGGTACGAACCCACTCTATTATGTCACGGAACCTTCTTGCTGCTATAGAAGTGGCATGATGTGAGTGGTAGAGTTCCACCTTACATGGGTACCCTAGTTAGCACCTTATTTGCATTTGGTGCCCATGCCGACGTTTTCTCCTTTAGGGTGTGGGATTCCATTGTATAGTATTGCCATGACATTTAGCAAGAGCCTCATACTCCTCTTGATCTTATGCTGGCCTTTTTCCCTCCGGACTCCCCTTATGTCAAGTTGTGAATGCATTATCATGACCTTTTCCTACCTTATTGATCTTTATGCCAGCTCCCCTGACATTGTGTTTCAGCCATATAGCCCGAGCTAGTCTCATGTCTAGCCATGCAAAGCCATTTTTATCCTTCGCAGCTTGATTCCCTTTTTACCGGGAGGGGATTTTCCCCCGAGTGTCGATATCCTACACATGTATCCTTGCATTGAGCATAGGTATGTTCCACTGCTTGGAACTAGTTTGTTTTCCCTTATGACACTTGTCTCCTCCTAGTTTGTAACTACAAATCTAGTTTATTCTTTTTTCAAGCTTTTCAAATAACTGAAAAAGTCCAAAAAAAATCAAAAAACCAAAAAGCTGAACAAGGAAAGATATTATCTTTGGCAGCTGTCGAGTTGTGTTGCCTTCGAACAGAGCACTGTATATCACATCCATTGGTTGGGTTATAGTTTGAATTTAGGAGCTGTACTCGTTTATCTGAGTTTTATCTCCACCGACTGGTTAAGATTCCAGTCCCTATGGAGCCTCTATTGATTCCTCCTATGTCATAGAGATGTCCCAGTTTGTATATCGAGTCTATGCTGCCATCATTCAGTCACCATATGCCGTTATGCTCTTGTTCGAAGGAAGTTGAAACCTAAGTCGGCCATTCCTCAGTTATCTTGACTTTGCATGTCGGCCATTCCCAGTACAGTTACTGGTTCGTGCACCTTATGATCGATTTATTCCATATTATATAGCCTTGATGAGTACCTTGTGTTGGATGATGGGGGATTCCCTAATTCCCTCCTTCCAGCAGATTTCATCCCATTGACTTCAGATCATTTATTCTGGGATTGGAGTCTAGAGTCATTTTTGAGTGCCTTGAGACTTGCAGTCATCAGTGGCAGGTTCTCTCGCCATCGACAGTTTTGGGAATACATCAATGTCCCCTAATCTATGGATCCTCTCAAGTGTTCAACCTCAACACATTTATTCACACTTGTTAGTTTGCACTCTAGTACCTTGATTCCCATTTTCATTATTGGTGGGTGATCTCACGTCTGTTAATGGTATACATCAATGACCGGTAATCAGACGATGGACTACTATGTTCGACCTCGACACCTCTATTCGCATAGTAGGACATGTACTCATAGCGGTGTGTGTAGAAGACCTTCCAGATTGGTGGCATCCACTATATGCTACCTCCTTGATCGTGCCAGTGTTCATGAGATTTCAGCTCTCATGACTTGTTCCAGTATATGTCAGACATTTCCAGCCACTATGGAGATCTTGATCTGTTATATATCTTCAGCCTTTATGGAGATCATGGTCCTTTGTATATCTTCATCATGGAGATTCTAATCTATCTATATTGTACGTGGCGATGACAACATCTATGTTATTATGTTTCATGCCTATTCATGGCCATTGTACTCTTATGTATCCGGGACTGCTATATGTATTTGCAGTTATATGCAGAGTTGTATTATGGTATTATGCTGATTGGGTGGCTGGTATTCCATTTGGGTACCTTCATCACTTCACTTCTGGGATGGACTTATAATGTATTTCGGCCATCGTATAACCCCTCTGATCTCATACATTAGGGGGCATCTGTTATAGCGAATTTCACCACACTAGGTGAATCACACATTGTATGGCCTTCCCCTGTCCCGCTGCAGACTCATTAGCCCCTATGGACCACTTTTTGTCTTTTGATGTATCCTTGACCATCCCTAAAACCATTAGAAAAATGATATACGCGACCTTTTCCTCGATAACCGCATACATACGCGGATATTCCCTCTATAGTCGCGTACATCGGGATGTGTACATAATCCAAAACCTTTTGGAGCGTTCCTTGACTTGGATCCGACTCATATGACTCCTGGCCTTCCATATTCCTTGAGATCGCACAGATTCAACCTTTCAGTATCCCTTTGAAAAGCTATATAAGGAACACATTGAGACATTGAAAGCATAAGAGAGAATTGAGAGTACCGAAACTATAGTCCATTGTTGCCAGAACTTATGCTTGATTCTGCATCCCTTTATCCCTTGGAGCACTGTTGTGTTCTTCCCAAGCTTGCCTTTTGCTAGTAAGCTTGCTATCGGAGTGATGGAGGATTGAGGTGGTGGAGGACCAAGTGGGGGATTTAGTTTCTCCGGTTCGCAGACGTGCCGTCAGAGGTTGTCACTTGTAATCTCTGATTCATATTAATAGAAATATCTTTTCCTGTCCAGTAATGTGTATTTGAATGAATATTGTATCCATTGGAATATGTCAAATGCTTTTACATTATTGATTATATATGCTAGAATAGATCTAACACCATGAAATATAGTATTCTTGTATTGTTTACTTGTTGTTGAGGATGTGCTATAACGATTCAAGCTGAATATTGGAAAGCTCAATGGGGATCTACTTCAACCGTCCGGAATAAGGTACGAGGTTCGATCCTTTAGTGTTAGATGTTTTTATTTCTATTGCATATTGGGAAAGATTGATTTCTGGAGTCTAGTTTTCTGTTGTGGTACCCCAAGCCATAGGAATTTCTCTCTGTAACATAGGTGAGGAAATTATCCTTGGTGTGTCCATCTATTCTGCATTTTGTACACCATAATTATTATTGGGCTTCCTTTCCCTTCTTAATATCCCAAAGCTGTATCATAAGATTATCTAGCTACGACGGAATCTGCACCATTCATGTGACACCATCACTGATTGGCAAATATTTCAAATTAATTTCCATTTATAGCACTTCTATCTATGATTCAATATTTTTTTGCATAAATGGGCCTCATATGTGTGGTAATAGTGCAACAATAAACCACACTTTATGCTATACATCTAACATTTGGAAACTTACTTTTTCCATCAAGGTTTTAAATCGCTGGTCAAAGTCCCATACGGACTTTGCCAGTGATTTTTTTAGTTCTTTGATCTTACTGATGTACTACGACTCAGATTTAGGTTTTCTGAACTCACAGATCATTATGAGTCATATTTCTTTAAGGGTATTATGTGGCGCTCCTGGCGATACTACACAGAACTTCATAAAATAGTCCAGCGCACGACCCCTCACAGTCATGATCATCTGCACCTTCTTTATATTCACATTATGAATGAGGAAAACCATCCACACAGCTTCACAGAGGAACCAATGCTTCTCTGGATCCTTTGTTCCATTCCCATTGAATGTGGGTAGTCTAATATATTCCCCATCCATTGAGTTGGAACCGGGGTTATATGATGAATACTCTAGTGGAGGTGTACCTTCCCGGTAATCGAACCATTTGTTGGCCTCTATCTCCTTATTTACACGACCCAAGATTCAACAACAACACAATACTAAAAGACATCGGAATGATAGAGAAAGATCAGTTGAGAACACCTGTGAGGCAGTTGCAGTCTCACCTGAGATATATTAATGTGTAACTGCTAGAACCATTTTTCTAGAGTTGGTGAGGGATTATAGTCCCTTGTCGTGTAGCCAAGGCACTTGACAGAGATAGGATGATGGAGTCTAATACTACATGACAGAGGTGCAACTGTGTGCCACAACTGACATGCGACACAACCTTATTCTTAACCACTTAACAACTGGAACAACTGTACAGTGCAACGGGTTCCTTACTTATGATAAACAGTGTGCAAATTATATTATAACTTCGCATATTTAACTAGGAAACTATACATGACATGTCGATAATACTTTAAACATTCATTCATTCGCCGATTGGTAATATTGCGACATACATTCAATTGGTAATTGTATCAATACAAATTAATAGAACACTCAACATTCACATAATCATTTGATCATTCAACACAGGAAATAACGTGAAAACCCATCTAGGAAAAACCCCCAAGGTGCTCTTCATATGGCATGAGAAATATATGTAGCGCCTTGCAGTCTAGGACTTGTAGACAATTCTTAAGATATGTCTATTTGAATTAATATTCTTTCTCTCATGCTCTCTGGTTTATTGCTTCTATCTAGTCTTGCTGATCCACACACATCCTGCATCGACTCTTCTACTCTACCGTCTACACACTCATCTGTAGAACCGTGGCTCAATATCCTTATACTTTTACTAGACTCCTCTTCCAAGTCACAATACTGAAGCTAGCTGAACCTAATCTAATCTACTAAAATATAACCCTTATACATAACATGTTCCTCCAACTTATAGTATTTACAAGACCCCGCAGGGTCAACTGAGTACAACTCAGTTATTATAGACGCAAGTAGCTACAAAATATCTACAATTACATTGTCGACAGGACAAACTAGCCACAAAATTCTTGCATTACATTAACCACATATTTAACTAGCCACAAAAATGTCTTTCAACCTATCTTTACTAGTCATGACTAGCTGCGAAACTGTCCTTTACCTTTCCTCCGGTTTGTCCTTCTGCAATATTCCATCGATTTGTACCTTCTCTAGTATTCTACCAATTTGTATATGTTGTTCTTTAACTCTTCTACCTATCTTCTACCGACTTTGGATGTGCTTTTCCTCGTCGCACTAATCCTCATTGCAGCTTCCTCTCCTCTACACTTGTGCTTATTCCTTTATCTTATCTTCCTTCGTCGCATGCTCACTTTTCCTCTCGCACTTGCGTGACACATATTCTTCCTTGTGCGCTTTTCCTGTCCCAACCACTACTTTCTTAGTTCTCATCTTGTCAATCATTGAAAAGTGGCATCTGTATGTCTATCCATAATAGTAAGTTTCTATAGAGACATTCATGTTTCATGATAGGTGTAGGCCTAGTCCTTATCTAGGTCTTCATCATATGCATAGGTACAGCCTAATACCATTCATTAGATTACCAGTATAAACGCCTACGTATCCAACCATCATCTTGTCATGTCAATATCATCTCGTCATATCTGCATCATATTTTCATATCTTAATCATCTCTTTATCACACACATAGAAAATACCATATTCATGTCGATGATCACCTACATTCTACCAACATAGGAGCACACCAGAATTCATTACGTCACCAATACAACCTATGTCTACCACTATGTGAAAATCATCGAGGAGCACACCAAGTGCCTTATGTCTCACCACGGTGAACCTGCATACTAAAAACATAAGATCAAAAAAATACTTTTTTTACATAATGAAGAAAACCTGTGTCTACCACTATGTGAGAACCTCCCAGTGTAATATCCCCAGATCAGATCTTAGAGATACTAACTCTAACAAAGACTTGGTGTAAACAAAGGTCAAACTAGGTGCTTGGAAATTACTAGTTTTAACTGGAAAGACTCAAACTGAATGGGATTCTTTAGAAAAGAAAATCAAAGATATGATACCAATATAATTTTATGGATCTGATATACATACCATATCAGTAATATTTCTGCAAACTTACTTAAACTTCTTATAAGAAACTTACAGACACTCGGTAAAATTTCAGACTAGGAAAAGGAAGGTATTTTGATGAGAATTTCATAATTCTGGAAGTAGGCAGAGGGAAGAAACCAAGGTAAGTTTGAGAAAAATGAATTCAACTTTCTTAACAAATTTATATCGGGGACCATTCATGTTTTAGAGTCTGCTATGCGGAAAATTAATCCCCCGCTTTTGGGTCACCCAACCGTGAAACTAGGAAGATTTATTTAGTCCTTTCCACTAGAGGCTTGGGGAAAAGGAACAGATATATTGCAATACATTTATATATATTAAAATAATTTTTGGGACATTTCATAATGGTTCTAGAGCATATTTCATAGTTTAGAAGTGAATTGGGAATTTTTGACAATTTTGGACTAGACAAGTCTTGTGCAATGGAGGCTACCAAAATACTGTACGAACTCAACATATTTGAAATATGGAAGAATTTATGGATATATGGGTATTTAAGTGACACAAAAACACTTGTATAATCAAAATTTACTGAATATAGCTCCCATAATTGAATAAACAACTAGAGAAGTCAAATTTAAATAGTGATCTAGCTAGGGTGTATAGTTTAACATGAAACTTGTAACATAAATGTATCAGACCTTATAAATGAAATTTAAAGTTCCTAATACATCTTATATCAACATATTCACCACTCATATTCAAGCTAATTTCCATTACTCAATTATTCTTGCACTAGACTGATCAAATACCTCATTTTCATGGAAAATTAAGCTCATACAAGGAAAACTAATTATGTGAGCTGATTGTACAGTAATATTACAATATGAAAGAGATATTAAAGAGTATTTATAATTTTATACACATCATAAATAAATATATTGAATGACCACTCCATAAGAAGACTCAAAATGGTGGACAAGAGGCCCAAAACTTGACAACAGAAGGGATGAGAGCATAGGTGAAGCTTGGGATTCAATGGAGTTAGAATTTATAGAATATGATGGCTGAAATAAGGGAATGATCTGATCATTATGATATTTCCATGATGTTCTACACACTTGCAATGAGTAAAGAATGGGAGGAACAAGGATGGGGAAGAAAGGAATTCATGCACATCTTCCAGCTTAGGTTTCCATCTGTTGTCAGATTGATATAATATTGTTGTAAGGAAATGAAATTGTATATATGGTCAAGATAATTGTTATAATAATCAACCCATAGTTTACCCACTCAGACATTAATTCATTTATTTTTGTCTTATTTGCCTAGTTCATGTGTCCCACCTTGTGCAAGTTGCTAATTGCCTATCCATAGAGGTAAAAATTGCCATCTTTGACTCATGTAGCACTTGGGAAAGAATTAGGAATCAAATATTCTTTATTCCTAGCCTCCTAGGAACCCTTCTGCTTTTTCTACTTTATTGACTGCTTTTTCAGTGTTTTAAAGCACATAGGAAAGCTAGACTAGGTGAGGTGAACTAGTTTTTTGTCCTCTTCATCCTCCACTCTTTTCTCCATGCAAAAGCATGTATGAGCTACCATTCCACCACTCTTTAGATTTCCCGTGCACCCTTTCCAATTCATGAGCTCCATGATAGATTTGGGATCAGCTTTTTACAACTATGGGGGATTTGCTTAATTATAGTAAGCCTGCTTTATGCTATATTTGGATGCTTCCACATGCATTCAATTTCTTAATGTATTCTATTTATTCATCAGCCTATGTTATTATAGAGTCGGCTATTGTACACTCAGTTAATATAATTTTGTGTTACAGCTCCATATTCAGTCTCCATTGTTAGCAATTTTGCATGATCAATTGATAATTGTTGTGGGTAAAATTAATCTACTGCTGGCCTGAATTTCTACATGGTATCAGAGAAATTGTAGGTTGTTACTCTCCTTCAAAAATTGTTTTGTAGGTTCAACATCAAACTGGGAGCCTTCTACTGACAGCTTGGACAGATTTTCTAAAACTATGGATTCACAGAAAACTATCTTGACTCCCTTCAACTATTTTGAATGGAAATCAGAGATGGAGATCTTGTTGAGAGTGAAATGCCTCTATAGGGTGACTATGGCTACAGAAGCAGAGCCCAATGCTGCTGTAGAGAAGATCAAATGGCACAATCGGAGAGATGAGGCCTATGGCCTCCTATGTCTCAGTATTTCTCGAGACCTCCTTTTCCATCTCGATGGATTAACTTCACCGGATCAAGTATGGGAGAAGATTTCTGATATTTTTGGAAAGACAGATGAGATGAGGGGACATCAGATCGAAAATGAGCTGATTTCTCTGAGTCCCAGTAGCTTTGAATCCCTGCAGCTATATTTCTCCAAGTTCAAAGCACAAGTTTTGCAGCTGAAGCAGTGTGGTATCAAAAAGAAAGACGATCATCTCATATTGGCCATCCTCTCGAAGCTAGGACCTGACTACTTAGTCTTTGTTTCAACCTTCTATGCCACAAAACTCACAGCTCGAACCTGGAAGATGCCTAGCCTTGCAAATTTCATGGAATCTCTCACACAAGAACAAAACAAGCTGGTGATGATGAGCACCATCAAACCATCCAAAGATCAAGCTTTGATTGCTGGAGATTCGAGGATGGATTCAAAAAGCAAAAAGAAAGCTAAAAATCCACCTGAGCAAAAGAGAGACAAGAAACAGTCTCCAGAGGATCAACAAGGTCCCAAGAAGAATACCCAGAAGAAGAAAAACAAAGGTGAAATGAATAAGTGCTCATACTGTAATAAGGGCAATCACACTGAAAGTTCTTGTATGAAAAAGCAGATTGATATGTTGACCCAACTCCTGGAGAAGAATGGCATCTCCCTTCCAGAAAGCTCAAAGAAGAGAGAAGGAGGATCAAGTTCTGATGATAGAGAGAGAGTTCATGCATTGGTTGCTAGCACATCAAGCTCACCCAGTTTTATCATATATTCTGGAGCTTCAAGACACATGGTTTCGACTAAGGAGGCCTTCTCCTCACTGGACAAGTCGAAAGGACCATCTATTGTACTGGGAGATGACTCTCTCACTGAAAGTATGGGAAAAGGAAGGATAGATCTTGATCATGGTCGGTTCAACAATGTGCTGTATGTCCCTGGTCTCGCCTCCAACCTCCTGTCAGTGTACCAGATGACCCACACTGGGTCTCCTAAGAAGGTCATATTCTCCCCTGATGAAGTTGAGATCACATAGATCTCAAGTGGTAGAATCGTTGCAAAAGGAGTTGCAAATCATGCTCAAAAGGTATACATGTTCTCACACTTCCTACCTTACTCAAACCCCTCTGCTCTTCTTATCCATGCTAATGAAGCTAGCAAGCTATGGCATGAAACATTTGGCCATCTAAATTACAAGTATCTGTCTGATCTTAGTGAGAAAGAAATGGTCATAGGGTTGCCCAAGATAAAATTTTCCAAAGGAGTCTGCCAAGGTTGTATCCTAGGAAAACACCCAGAGCACAAATTTGAGAAAGGTAGTCATGAGAGAACCTCTGCACCCCTCGAGCTGATTCATAGTGATGTTTCTGGCCCATTCCCTCATATGTCCATGAGTCAGGACAAATATGCATTGACCTTTATTGATGAATTTTCCAGGTATTGTTCGATTCACTTCCTGAAACATAAGTCTGAAGTTTTTGGCCTATTCAAAGTCTTTAAGGCTTTGGTTGAAAACCAGTCTGGAAGGAAACTCAAGGCCCTCAGATCTGAAAATGGTGGTGAGTGTGTCAAGTCTGAGTTTATTAACTATTGTGCAGATGCAGCATTCTATCCCTTACACACCACAGCAAAATGGTGTTGCTAAGAGGAAGAACAGATCACTGAAGGAGATGGCAACATGCATGATGGAGGCCAAAACTTTGCCACCAAAGTACTGGGCCGAAGCTATCAACTGTGCATCCTATATTTAGAATAGAGTGCCTCATAAACAGCTTGATAGTATTACTCCCTTCAAAGCATGGAGTGGGCATAAGCCAGATGTGACCCATTTCAAGATTTTTGGCTCAAAGGCATGGGCTAGAATCCCGACAGAGAAGAGGAAGGATTTGCAGCCCGAAAGACAAGAGTGGATTTTTGTTGGATACTCTGAAGATTCAAAAGGGTACAAGTTGATAAACTTGAGCACAAACAAATCCTTCATTGAAATGTGTGTTCAGTTTGAAGAAGAACCCCTTGCAGCAGTGGAAGTTGGTGAAGCCTCTTCACCACCTGAACCTCAAGAAGTAAGTAAAGAGTTTGTTGAACATGCTGATTCTGATTTTTATCATGGAGATGAGTTTATTTCAGACCCTAACATCCCCACAAGGCCAAAATGGGCATCCAAGACACTACATGCAGCAGGTGAGCTAGCTGGGGATCCCAATGACCCAAGGAGGACTAGATCTCAATTTGAGAGTGGTCTGTGCATGAAGGATCCTATGTTTGCTGAAAAATTCTATTTGATGGTGGAGTCTGATCCTCAAACATATGAAGAAGTAGTAGGAGATCCAAGATGGCAAACAGCCATGAAGGAGGAGTTTAGCTCACTCCAGAAGAGCAACACATGGGAGCTAGTGGATCTTCCCCCAGGGAGAAAACTAGTACAGTGTAAGTGGGTCTATAAGACCAAATCTGCTGCTGATGGTTCACCACTGAAGTAAAAGGATAGATTGGTAGCTAAAGGCTACTCACAGGTGCATGGCATCGATTACAATGAGACCTTTTCCCCAGTGGCAAAGATGGATTCCATCATGCTAGCTCTAGCCATTGCAGCCTCAAGGCAATGGGAGGTACATCACATGGATGTAAAATGTGCCTTTCTGAATGGATATCTCACTGAGGAGATATATATGCAGCAGCCTCAAGGTTTTTCTACTAACCCTTCTCTTGTGTGCAGGTTGAGAAAGTCATTGTATGGGCTAAAGCAAGCCCCCAGGGCTTGGTATGCCAAGATAGATAGCGTCTTGCTATCTCTGAACTTTGTTCGGTGAAAATCAGATCCAAATGTATATTTGAAGTTAGTTAATGGTTCATTAATGATCATTTTGTTATATGTTGATGACCTCCTCATTACAGGAAGCTCACAAGCTGAGATTGCTTCCTTAAAAGGAGCTATGAACCAAGCCTTCTCCATGACAGATTTAGGGCTCTTAAGTCAATTTCTGGGGCTTGAGATCTCTCAATCCAAAGCTGGAATAAAGGTGCACCAGTCCAAGTATGCCTTGGATTTTCTGATCAAATTTAGAATGCAAGATTGCAAAGCAAGCAAAACTCCTTTCCTTTCAGGAGTGAAGCTGGAAGAAGATGATTCTCCACCGATGGTAAACAATACACTATATAGGCAATTGATTGGATGTTTATTGTATCTGACACATACTCGACCTGATATTTGTTATGCAATAAGTGTGGCTTCTAGATTCATGGACCGGCCTCATGAGATCCATTGGAAAGCAGCCAAAAGGATCCTTAACTTTGTTCAGGGAACAAGGACACATGGGATCTTCTATAAGGCAAAATCTGATCTTGATTTGATTGGATTTACTGACAGTGATTGGGCAGGTGATAGCACAGACATAAATTCCACTTCAGGATATGTGTTCATGCTTGCAGAAGGGCCAATCAGCTGGTCAAGCAAGAAACAGAGTGCCATTGCACTCTCATCTACAGAAGCTGAGTACAAAGGAGTTGTTAATGCAACAACTCAGTGTTTATGGTTGCAGGGTTTACTTGGAGAGTGTGGTTTCGAACCTGAGTACTCAACTACCATCTACTATGATAAACAAAGTACCATTCGAATCTGCAAAGATCCAGTTCAGAAGGAGAGAACCAGACACATTGAGATTCACATGCACTACATCAGAGAGCTTGTGCATGATGGCACCATTCACCTACTCTTCTGTTCATCTTCATAATAGGTAGCTGATATCTTCACCAAATCATTTTGTGAGAAGACCTTCAGCAATCTCAAATCACTGTTGGGGATTGCTGATCATGCTGTGAAAGCATGAGTGAAGACAAGATTCTACAATTTTGTTTACAGTCCATATTTAAGGGAGGATTTTCCCAAGTTGGTTTTGCCTCTTTCCTTGTTTATTTGGACATGCAGTATGTAAAAGGGTGACTAAGCCTTGTTTCTAGGCCCTATATTTTTGATATATTACTCATAAATTCAGGCTTAAGGGGGGGTTTTAGAATAATCAACCCATAGTTTACCCACTTAGACATTAATTCATTTATTTTTGTCTTATTTTCCTAGTTCATGTGTCCCACCTTGTGCAAGTTGCTAATTGCCTATCCATAGAGGTAAAACTTGCCATATTTGAGTCATGTAGCACTTGGGAAAGCCTTAGGAATCAAATCTGCTTTATTCTTGGCCTCCTAGGCACCCTTCTACTTTTTCTGCTTTATTGACTGCTTTTTCAGTGTTTTAAAGCACATAGGAAAGCTAGACTAGGTGAGGTGAACTAGTTTTTTGTCCTCTTCATCCTCCACTCTTTTCTCCATACAAAAGCATGTATGAGATTCCATTCCACCACTTTTTAGCTTGCCCATGCGCCCTTTCCAATTCGTGAGCTCGATGACAGATTTGGGATCAACTTTTTACACCTATGGGGGATTTGCTTAATTATAGTAAGCCTGCTTTATGGTAGATTTGGATGCTTCCACATGCATTCGATTTCTTCATGTATTCTATTTATTCAGCATCCTATGTTATTACAGGGTTGGCTAGTGTACACTCAGTTAATATAATTTTGTGTTACAGCTCCATATTCAGTCTCCATTGTTAGCAATTTTGCATGATCAATTGATAATTGTTGTGGGTAAAATTAATCTACTGCTGGCCTGAATTTCTACAATAATCACCATGTCCCTCATTGTAGACAGGCTCAATGTATCTCTTTCTCTCTAATGGATCAATGGGTGAAACTAGGCTCATCTCATTTTCCTCGAATGACAGTATCCTTTTCTTGAAATTGATAATGGTATGATTATCTATGGCGGAGTTTCAAGTACCCACCCCTCTACTCGATGGAGAGGACACAAATAACATATCTTCTAGCTATCTAATCTGAAAAAATAGCCCCATAAACATAAAATAAACTGCATTGAAGTAAAAACATGCATAGACGCATAAGTCATTAATATACAATGGAAGAAAAATACATTCATTCACAGCATTTAAGCATTCAACATGTTCACCATTTTTCATTAAGCAACAAATAAAGTTTTAGAGATAAAATAACCAAGAATACTTATCTTGAAAGAATCTTATCCCACAAGCAGCTATGCCACTTCAACGTTCCACCCAACCATAGGCCACTGTGCTCAACAATCTCTCAGCAACAATGCCACCCTTGAGCTGGGCATGATTCCCATAAGGAATAAGGGAACACTAACAGGCTCACACATAGCTAAAGATATATTAAAATTCATCCAAGCCAACATAGTTGGGTTTATCAAGCTAAAAAGGAGCTGTAAAGGCTAACCGCTAAGTTAGTGAGCTCAACCACAGAGCCATGGACACTTACACCAAATCTAGCTTGGCTTATAAAACATCTACACACCCAACATAAGCAAACATCCCCTTCTCTGCTACACAGTCCCTCAGGCTATGCCTTCCCTTCTAGTGCTATTCAGGGTGCGCAAAGAAGAAATCCAACCCCCTACCTCTATCTGTGAGGTTCCTTCTCACACTAGGTTTATCAATCTAGTCAGACCTTCTTTCCACTCCCAAATCAGTTCAATCCAAAGCAATAGAGGCATATACATCAATTGCAAAATTATGGAATTGAAGAAAAAAGTTTTTAGCAACAAAATGAGTTAGTAAAATAGGGAAATCGACCCCTGGGTGAGCAATTCAAATTCAGTAATTATCCTAGGAATTATATGAGCTAAAATGACTACTATGAACCCCAAAATCGTGAATCCTTGATGGTCGTTTGATCAACAACACAAAAATGAATTTCTTGGGCATGGAAAATGAGGAAAACAATAGGAAAATGTGAGTAAGACAACCCGATCGCTGGGAATTACAAAAATTACCTCTCATCCATGGGCAAGATGAGGTAAACAACCGAAATCATGGATGGATACACACAAAAAGATCTAGCTTCCTAATGGAGCTCACATGAATCAAATAAAATGGTGAGGAAAATGAAAAATGTGAATGCAGAATGCCGAGATATCCAAAAACGTGGGGAAAGACAACTACCACCATGCATGAGGGAATGGGAAGCATTTTTGGGCAATAAATTACCTCGTAATTCAAAATCACATTTCCCAAAAACTGATGGCTTCTCCCTTTCGAATTTGGACTGCCATACCTTGCCCATCCCATGCAATAACCAACTCAACCAACTTCTGGCAGTAATAAATGTTTGGGTGAATGAGACAAGAAAGGTAGTTGACAATTTGATGGGTTATCCCATTGAAATTTGGATTTTCCCCATTGGCTCAAAGGTTTGAATACCCCCCCCTCCATTATCCTTAGGAAATTATGCGCCCATCCCATTATTGTTGCATTGACATAGCTGGTTGTGGTTTTTTAATTAAATTTCATATTTACATGATGTCCAAAATTATAATGTGTCAGATAGCACAAAATACCATCAGCAACAATTTTTAATCGCCAAAATATAATGCTAAATTTATGGTGGGGGTTTTGTCTTTAGCTCCACACCACGATTAAATACAATATTTACATCATATACATTTAATGCAAACGAGGTCAAAATCAGGGTGTTACATTCCCCTCCCCCCCCCAAAAGCATAAGATATGGGTTTGTGTCATCGATGCTATTAATGAATTCAAAATCTGCAAATGTGTACAACCCTTGAATGTTGATAGGTACTTCAATCAACCGACCAATTGGTAGGACCTTTTCCTGATTTGCAAGTCGCAACTAGACATGAGACCAGTCTAAGCGTAGCTTTCCCATACTCCCCCAGGTTTTTCACGTCAAAATATTGACGTCTGAGCCCAGATTGAAAATTATGTAATCCATGTCATATGTGCCTATATGCACACTAATTCTTAATTCACGCCCAGTTTTAAACTTCTTTTTAACCTGGTTAATTCTCCTTTTGGGTTGCAACTCTTCTGGGGTTTCTTCTATCAGTGCTTGTAGTTCTGCACCAACATCTTTATCTTGCATTAGCGCTAAGCAACTTGATAGAACTAACCTTTTTTGAGATTTTTTTATTAAATAGCCGTTGAAAGCGTTCATGCATTTCCCTGACTTCACCTAAGGTCAATGTTTGTTCTTAATCTATGAACTCTGGTCGTACGTCCAAAAATACTTGCTTCTTTTTTTAAACGTCAAATGGTACTTTCTTCTGCACTGCAGATCGTAGCTGCGGTTGCAGTTGTTCTTGCGGTACATCCTGATTAGCTTCAGTTGTAGCACCTCCTCGTGTTACAAAAAAAACACTTGGCTCTCTTGGCTCAACATCAATCATATGCACATTCAAGTTAGGATTTGGATTTGGGTTCAGATTTTGCGTAAGGTTAGGACCTGTAATGGTCCTAGCTTACCACTTTGCAATCAAGTGAGGACATTGCTCCACATTATGGTCCTTCGCTTTGCAATATGAGCATGTCTTTGTAGGCTCTTAGAAATCTCTAGCATAATGGGCTAGTTTTCCATAGTTAAAGCATGTAATTTGACCTCTTCCTCTACCAATTTCTCCTCCTCCTCGACCTCTGTATTTTCCCCCACCCCTTCCCTGTGAGTGTGGTTTCTATGGTGGGTACTGATTCTGCTGGTATTGCAGCTGATATTGATTTTTTTGTGCATACTGGTGCTGAGGTGCATACTGCAGCTGATACTAGTTCTAATATTGATTGAGTGGGAATTGCGGAGGCTGATACGATGCTTGCGTTGGTTCATCCTGAGGTTTCCCATCATTCTTTATCAAGTAGGTGTCGACCATATTTTCCTTCAAGAGATGGTATGCTTTGTAATCATTTTCTTCATGGCTTACTGACTTACAAAATTTATAGAAGAGGCTTGTTTGGGTACTTACAATATTTTGAAAGTATAGACACTCCTCTTCGTGATGCCCTCTAGACTGGAATATATGGAACTAGGGTAGTCCGTGGGAAATCAATGGGTTTAGCGCACTCAATGAGATATAGTTCATGTAGGTCAGGAAATTATCCTTAGTGTGTCCATCCATTCTACATTTATTACACCATAATTATTCTTGGGCTTCCTTTCCCTTCTTGACATCTTGAAGTTGTATTGTCAGATTAGCCAGTTGTGACTGAATCTGCACCATTCATGCGGCACCATCGCCAATTGGTGAAGCTTCCAAATTGATTCCCAATTCTAGAACTTATGTATGTGATTCAATATTTTGTTGCATCAATGGGCCTTATATGTCTAGTAATAGCACATCAATAAACCACTCTTTGTACTATACATCTGACATTTGAAAGATTACTTTTTCCATCAAGGTTTTAAACTGCTGGTTAGAGTCCCATACAGACTCTACCAATGATTGTTTTATCTCTTTGATCTCAGTGATGCACTGCAACTTAGATTTAGGTTTTATAAACTCGTAAATAATTGTGAGTCGTATTTCTTCAAGGGTATTATATGGCGCTCCTGGTAGTACTATGCAGAAATTGATAAACCAGTCTAGTGCATGACCCCTTAAAGTCGTGATCATTTGCTCCTTCTTTAGGTCCACATTATGAAAAAGGCAAATAATCCAAATAGATTCATAGAGGAACCAATGCTGCTCTAGATCCTCTGCTCCATTCCCATTGAATGTGGGTAGTCTAATATCTTCCCCACCCATTGAGTTGGCACCGAGGTTATCTAATGAATACTCTAGTGGAGGTGTACCTTCCCAGCATCGGAACCATTTGTTGGCCTCTATCTTCTTACTTACATGACCCAAGGTTCAACAAGAACACAATACTAACAATACATAAAAATACATCGTCTTAACAGAGCAAGCTTAGTCAGCAAAACCCGTGAGGTAGGTGCAGTCTCACCGGAGATATCTTAATGTGTAACTACCAGAACCATGTTTTTGTAGTTGGCGAGGGATTATATTCCCTTGGCATAGAACAAGGTGCTCGATAGAGATAGGAGGATGGATTCTATTACTGCACGATAGAGGTGCAATTGTGTGCTACAATTGATGCATGACACAACCTTATCCTTAACCACTTAACAACTGGCACAAATCTGGGGCGCAACAGGTTCCTTACTTATGATAAACAGTGTGTGACTTATATTGTAACTTAGATTATTTAACCAGGAAACTATACATGACATGTCAATAATGATTTAAACATTCATTCATTCACTGATTGGTAATATTGAGACATACATTCAATCAGTAACTATAACAATAAAAAGTAATAAAATACTCAACCTTCACATAAGAATTCGATCATTCAACACAAGAAATAATGTGGAAACCCATCTGGGAAAAACCACCAAAGTGCTCTTCATCTGGCATTAGAAATATATGTAGCACTTTGCAGTCTATGACTTGCAGACTATTCTTAAGATATGTTTATCTAATTCAATATTATTTCTCTCATGATATCTGTTTTATTTCTTTTATCTACTCCTACTGATCCGCACACAGCCTGGATCGACTCTTCTACTCTACTGTCTATGCACACAGCTACAAACACGTGGTTGAATAGCCTTCTACTTCTACTATACTCCTCTTCTGAGTCACAATATTGAAGATAACTTAATTTAATATGGTGTAATAAACTCTAACCCTTACACAGAACAGGTTCCTCCAACTTATAGTATTTAGAATCCCGCGCAAGGTTGACTGAGTACAACTCATTTATTACAGATGCAAGTAGCTACAAAATATTTGCAATTATATTGATTGCAGGCCAAACTAGCCGTAAAATTCTTGCATTATATTAACCACATATTTAACTAGCCATGAAAATGTCTTTTAGCCTGTCTGTACTGGTCATAACTAGTAGAAAAGCTGTCCTTTACCCTTCCGCCGATTTTTCCTTCTACAGTCTTCCATTGGTTTGTACCTTCTGTAGTCTTCCACTGATTTGTACCTGTTGCACTTTAACTCTTCTACATGCCTCTTCTACCAACTTCAAATGTGCTTTTCCACATCGCTTGATCCTCATTGCAGCTTCCTCTGCTCTGCACTTGCACTCATTCCCTTACCTACTTTTCCTTTGTCGCACGCCCACTTTTCCTCTTGTGGTTACATGACAGATTCTTCCTTGTGCACTTTTCTTGTCCCAACAACTACTTTCTTAGTTCTTGCCTTGTGAATCATTGAAAAGTGGCATATGTATGTCTATCCATCATAACAAGTTTCTATAAAGACATCCATGTTTCATGATAGGTGTAAGCCTAGTCCTTATCTAGGTACTCATCATATGCATAGGTACAGCCCAAGACCATTCATTAGATTACCGGTATAAAAACCTATGTATCCAACCATCATCTTGTCATGTCAATATCATCTCATCATATCTGCATCATATTTTCATATATTAATCATCTCTTCATCACACACATAGAAAATAACATATCCATATCAATGATTACCTACATTCTACCAACATAGGAGCACACCAGGACTCATTACGTCACCAAGACAACCTGTGTCTACCACTATGTGAGAACGTCCCGGTGTAATATCCCTAGATCAAATCTCAAAGATACTAACTCTAACAAAGACTTGGAGTAGACAAATGTCAAACTAGGTGCTAGGAAATTACTAGTTTTGACTGGAATGACTCAAACTGAACGAGATTCTTCAGAAAAGGAACTTAGAGATTTGATACCAATATAATTTTATGAATCTTATATACATATCATATCACTAATATTTCTGCAAACTTACTGAAATTTCTTATATGAAACTTACAGACACTCAGTAAAATTTTAGAGTAGGAAAAGGAAGGTATTTTGATGAGAATTTTATAAGTCTGGAAGTAGGAAGAGGGAAGAAACCAAGGTAATTTTGAGAAAAATGAATTCACCTTTCCTAACACATTTATATTCGGGACCATTCAGGTTTTAGAGCCCGGTATGCAGAAACTTAATCCCCCGCTTCGGGGTCACCCAACCGTGAAACTAGGAATATTTATTCAATCCTTTCCACTAGAGGCTTGGGGAAAATGCACAGATATGTTTTAATACATTTATATAGATTAAATAATTTTTGGGACATTTTATAATGGTTCTATATCATATTTGGGAGTTTAGGAGTGAATTGGGAATTTTTGACAATTTTGGACTAGAGAAGTCTTGCGCAATGGAGGCTACCAAAATACTATACGACCTCAACCGATTTTAAATATGGAAGCATTTATGGATATATGGGTATTTCAGTGACAAAAAAACACTTTCAGAATCAAAATTGTCTGAATATAGCTCCCATAATTGAAGAAACAACTAGACTAGTCAAATTTAACTCGTGATCTAGCTAGGGTGTATAGTTTAACATGAAACTTGTAACATAAATTTATCAGACCTTATAAATGAAATTTAAATATCCTAATACATATTATATAAACATATTCACCACTCATATTCAATATCATTTCCATTACTCAATTATTCTTGCACTAGACTGATCAAATACCTCATTTTCATGGAAAATTAAGCTCATACAAGGAAAACTAATTATGTGAGCTGATTGGAAAGTAATATTACAATATGAAAGATATATTAAATAGTTTTTATAAGTTTATACACATCATAAATAAATATATTGAATGACCACTCCATAAGAGGACTCAAAATGGTGGACAGGAGGCCCAAAACTTGACAACAGAAGGGATGAGAGCATAGGTGAAGTTTGGGATTCAATGGAGTTTGAATTTACTGAATATGATGGGCTGAAATAAGGGACTTATCTGATTATTATGAGCTTACAATCATGCAGTACACACCTATATTGAGAAAAGAATGGCAAGAAGAAGAATGGGGAAGAAAGGAATTGGGGCACATCTCCCAATAGGTGAGGCACATCTCTCATTAGAAGCTATGATTCACATAAAAATCAATCAATCATAATCCAAACTAAGTAAATGAGCTCCACTTTTATTTTTATAATCTTCTGGTGACTTGTTAAGTAGGTAGTTGACCTATGAGAGCAATTCATCCTCATAGAATCCTAACCCTAGCCACATATGTGCCCTCTTTGAGTAATTAGCAAGTAGGGACCCTTGTGAGTTGTTTCCATTTCCATGTCATTCATCAAACTTAGAAACTGTTCCCTCCTTACGCCAATAGTTTTTTATTTTATCTTTGACAAATTTGTTGCTTTCCCCTGATTTTGTTTCTGATTCTCCAAAAGGAAATTGCGTCCTCTTTTGTCAAAAGTTTCCTTTTTTTCCTATGACAACTTTTCTGAGTCTCCAAAAGGAAACCACACCCTCCTTTTTCAATTGTTTCCTCTTTTGTATCTGACTACTTTTGTCATAGCTTTTGGTAACTTTCCCTTTTCTCTCTGACTTGATTTTTTCATAGAGTTTCCACTTTTCCTACATGTAAAGTTGGCTTTCCAATTGCACCATCCTGACATGGAAACCTCAATTCCACATGTTATTTGCACAATAAATAATTAATGGAAATAATTAAAATAAAGTACATACCTTAATAATTATTTAGCAAAATTCCCTAGGCTAATTAATTAATGTCTCTTTTCCCCCCTAGGTGTTTATCAAGGTCCACACATTTGGTTATCAAAATGTGGGGACATGAAAGTCCTCCCCTCCCAAACATGCTTGTCCTCAAGCAGAATCACTCCAGAGTGCTACAGATTGGTCCACTCTGTACGAGAAATGGAGCATGAACTCATGTGCAAAAAAAAAAAGTTGACTTGCTCCATAAGACAACATGTAAAGTTTCTTCAACAACAAGCAATGCCAGGGTCCCATTTATTGCATTTCGCCCTCTTTAGTGAGAATTCCTTTCAACACAACTTATCAGACAAAAATATGCATGGGTCCCATTTCCTCAACTGTAAATATTCAAATATTGTTGCTCCCTTTGGAAATATGTCATTCCCAAGAATGCGAGGGTCCCAAGGTATCTTCTACATCATTCCACTCATCAGTAAAAAAAACAAAATTCCATCAACTTAGAGGATAAAAATAATGATGTGGAAATCATGCCATCACACAGAAAATTGAGAACTCCCCATGCAACATTGGAGATCTGTGAGTCTTCTCAACCCAACATAAAATTATTTGGACACTTTATGCATACTAGCACTGAATCTCCCTATTTTGTATCTAAAATTACATAGGTGTGATTCCCATGGATCAAGACAATTATAGGCATCCTCCCACAACCATATATTCCCAAATTGCTCACAATAAGATGATGTATTAAAATTTTCTCCAAGAATGTATGAAAGAAATAAAAATAAGTGTCCCCTCATCCAACTTGAGAAAGTACTAACACTCCTACCAAAAGGTCCATGTGAACACTTCCAATGGCTCAACTCGCTTCCACTACTCAAAGGATGCACGCTTATGGGAGGGTGATGGTGCATTCATCAAGTGATGATAAACCTATAGGAAAGCCTCCAGCTCTTCCTGTTGCACAAACAAGGAAAATTCATTCTCCCAATTTTCTTCCCCACTTGATGAGGCTGAAATAGAAGTGTGGGTAGAACTTTGAATCAGTCTATGCAATACTTATCCACCCAACTTATGGCTTCCTCTTCCTCCTCAATGGCTGATCCAACTGGGGTGAGCTCCTCTGTCTATTCGATAAAGAAGATACTCTCTCTAGAAAACAACTCCTGTTTTCTCTGGAGAAGGTCAAATGATTGGTTCTGATCAAGCTTGTCTACACAATTCTCAAGCACATGCAAAACCAAGTACATATCATGATCCACCATGCCATGATATTCCTCCATATGTTCAAGAATGCAATCATCCTTGTGAATATTGTTGAATGGTGCGTAGGATGGTAGGTGAGATATTTACAACTTCTCTTGAAGTTTCTCTATCTCCATATTGGAATCTTTGAGTGTGCATTGACTGCTCGTCAAGTAGTATTGGGTGGTCAATAATTCCTATGTGACCTTGCATATCTCTTCTTCATCCTTCAAGGATGCTCCATACCACAGCTCCACAAACTCAAGTAGACTGTTTCTATCAGAAAGCAACTGCAAAAAATTAGCTTTGGTGCTTGTCATGGCCTTCTGAACATTTTCCATGTCTTCAATGAAAGATTTATTCTCCAAATTCCAATATATGTTTTTCATCAATGTATAGGTTCTATGGAGAGTGTGTAGGTACTCTTTTATTTTTCACTCACTCATCTTTAGTGACCCTACAAGAAAATGAGGTTCTTGCAGATGAACCTCTTCTCCTTCCCTCTCTCTAGGATCAACTTCATGGATCTCTAGTGGTGCAGTGGAAGTTGATCTTGGAACCTTTTATTCAAGTAAAATATATATGTCACCAACATAGAGATATGGACATCCCTTAGTATATTTATTTGTGAAATTTGAGCACCTTTCAGTAGGAACTCTTCAACCATGTCTAGAGTGTTTCTCATCCCTATGGATTGTTTCTCTACATCACTAGTGGTAGGGCCAAGTGAATGAACACTATGCTCCTTTCTTGCACAATCCTCACCAATAAGTATTTTAGTTGTGTATTTCATGGATGCAACATATTTCTCTTTATTCCCATGGGACACTTCTCCTTCTCCTTCACTGCAAATGCCTTGCACTAACTTGTGCTTCTCTTCATGAATCCTTATTTCTTCCTTCCTAGTTGCAAGACTAGGTAGGTCTTGGAACTCCTCACTGATGATAGGGGGATGTGAATTAATACCATTTTCAATACTCAATTCTAATGTGGATTCAACTTCATATTGTTGTAAGAGAGTTCAAAATCTAAATTAATTTTATCTTTCTGCATCATATTTTTCTCCTTCAATTTTCCTCGTTCACACCCAGATGGTGGGGGTTTGTCTTCCACTTTATTGGGAATTTAAGATGATAAATTCATATATGATATTTTTTCTTCTTTTAGATGTAATCGAAAATATCCATTATCACCATTGGCAGCATCACCTTTCCATGCATTGATGTTTTGTTCACCAACAGAGAGACTAGGAGTAAATTCATCTCTCTTACAATTGTTCTTCATCTTCCAGTCCTTAGACGCAAGTGAATACTTTTTATCCTCCCAAGGATCAGATGGTAGTAGGAGAACATGGCTACTGAAAAAATAAGAACCTTAATCATACATGTTCTACACCTTATCATCTCCATGTATAGATACTTTGGTGGCCTTCTCCTCCACCAAATTTTCTGGTTCACACCTAAGCGGTGTTTCCTTGTTTTCTTCTTCATTATGTGGCTGAGGAGGTGATTGTAAATATGGTTTGTGTACCTTTTTGGATATGATCCAAAATATGTCTCAACATCCATACATGAAATGACATATTGATCAGTGATCTGGGGATCAGCCACAAATAAATTGGAATTGCATTAATCTTTACTCTCTTTTTCTATGCAACCACCTTGCGGTGACTTGCACTCCACTTCATCGATCTCTTCCTCTAACTCATTTATATTCTCCTCCAAGAATATTGAGGCTTATTCATATTGAATGGTTCTCAACTAAAAAAATTTGGACACTCCATTGAAATAAAAACCAAATATTCTCCTAATGCTTGGGAAAGCAGATGGCTTTGATGAATCTTTCGTTTTTTCTCTAAGTGGAAACCATCCAGTCTCCACTTTATTGCACACTTCATCAACCATGTGTTCAATATTTCTCATGTTTTCCCCATAGTAGGGATCTATGAATAGCTTCTATACCTCAAGAGTGCAGTACTCTCAGAAATAAATGACCTCCCTTATCTCTTCTTTCAAAGCATAGTACTTCATGGACTACTCAAAGGACTCCTTAAAGTTTCTTCCATTGAACATTTGGTCATTGATACTTGTAGATATATGCCAAATAGAATAATCATGAAATAGGGGCCATATATCATCCATATCATTCCAAATACATCTACCTGATTTATTGCATGAGGACTCTTCATAGCCTTCTTCTTAAGACTGCTCAAGGTCTTCTTCATAACTTCTACAATATTATTCGTATTGTTCATCAAATCCTTGCTCAGAGTATGGTAGGAGCCTCATGGATGGAAATTTATTCATTGAGATATTTTTTTCAAGGAAATAACTCTGATACCACTGTAATATCCCCAGATCAGATATAAGGGATACTAACTCTAGACAAAGTCTTGGTGTAGAAAAATGTCAAACTAGTTGCTAGGAATTTACTATTTTTGACTGAAAGACTCAAACTGAAAGGGACTGTTTACAAAAGGAACTCAAAGCTCTGATACCAGTGTAATGTTTTTGATTTGATATAAATAGCATATCACTAATATTGCTATAAAATTAATTAAATTTCTGATATGAAACTTATAGACACTTAGTAAAATTTTAGACTAGGAAAATGATGGTATTTTGCTGAGAAATTTATAAGTATGGAAGTAGGAAGAAGGAATAAAATAAATTAAGTTTTAGAACATTGAATTCAACTTACCTAACACAATTATATTGGGTACCATTCAGTTTTAAGAGTCCTTTATGCGCAGACTTAATCCCTCGCTTCTGGGTCACCTAACTGTGAAACTAGGAATATTTATTTAGTCCTTTCGAGCAAGGGATTGGGGAAAAGGAAAAAATATGTTGTATTAAATGCATATATCTTAAAATATTTTTTCGTACAGTTTGGAATGGTTGTGGAGCATATTGGGGAGTTTAGGAGTGAATTTGGAATTTTTGGCAATTTTGTATTAGAGAATTCCTGCGCAATGGAGGCTACCAAAACAATGTACGAACTGAAAGAATTTGAAATATGCAAGTGTATATGGGTATATGGGCCTGTCAATGACACCTAACAACTTGTAGAATCGAATTTGATTGAATATAACTTCCTGAATTGAAGAAAAAACTAGACTAATCAAATTTACCTAGTGATCTCGATAGGTTGTACAATTTAGCCTGAAATTTGTTAAAGAAACATATAATATATGATAAATTAAATTTAAAGATCCTAATAAAGCTTATATAAACATATTCACCACTCATAATCAATATCATGGCCATTACTCAATTATTCTTTCACAAGAATGACCAAATCACTCATTTTTCATGGAAAATTAAGCTCATACAAGGAAAACTAATTATGTGAGAGGATTAGACAGTAATATTACAATATGAAAGAGATATTAAACATTGTTTATAAGCTGATACACATCATAAATAAATATATTTACTGACAACTCCATAAGAGGACCCAAAATGGTGGGCATGAGGCCTAAAAATCGACAACAAAAGGGATGAGAGCATAGGTGAAGCTTGGGATTTAATGGAGATCGACTTTACTCAATATGATGGCTGAAATAAGTGCCTGATCTGATCAGTATGACCTGAACTTCACGCACTCCACACCTGCAATGAGAAAAGAATGGGAGGAAGAAGAATGGGGAATAAAGCAATTAGGGCACATCTCCCATTTGCTGAGGAACATCTCTCAGTAGAAGCTATGATTCACATAAACATCAATCAATCATAATAAAAATGGGGTAAATTAGCTCCACTTTTTTTTCTAAAATTTTAGTGACCTGTTGAGCAGGTAGGTGACCTATGCCAAGCAGGTAGTCCTCATAGAATTCTAACCCTAGTCATTTATGTGCCCGCCTTGAGTAATTAGCAAGTAGGGACCCTTGTGAGTTGTTTCCTTGTCCATGTCATTCACTAAACTTAGAAATTGTGACCTCCTTAGGCCAATAGTTGATTCTTTTATCTATGACAAATTTTCTACTTTGCCATGCTTTTGTGATTGAGTCTCCAAAAGGAAATTGCGCCATCTTTTGTCAAAAGTTTCCTACTTTTCCTATGACATCTTTTCTGAGTCTCCAAAAGGAAACTAAGCACTCCTTTTTCAATTGTTTCCTCTTTTGTATCTGACTAATTTTGTCATATATTTTGGACACTTTCCATTTTATCTCTGACTTTCTTTTGTCATAGAGTTTCCACTTTTCCCCCTTTGCAAGTTGGCTTGCCAATTGCACCCTCGTGAAATGGAAAGCTCAATTCCACATGTTATTTGCACAATAACTAATTAATGGAAATAGTTAAAATCAAGTACTAATAATAATTATTTAGCAAAATTTCTCTAGTTTAATTAATTAATGCCCCTTTGTCCCCCCAGGTGTTTATCAAGGTTGACACATTTGGTGGTCCAAATGTGGGGACATGAAACCCAGGAACACACCAAGTTCCTTATGACCTATCATCATCTCCAACATGGGACTACACACAAGAACTGATTATGTCTGAACAACCTACATACCATTCCAGGAATTTTATGTTCCAGGAAAAAATCAAGGACTCATTACATCTAAGGAAAACCTATGTACCATGCCAGGAACGATTACATCCAAAGATGACCTTCTAGGCCTCATTACATCTGAAGAAAAACTGCGTACCATGCCATTATTTATTACATACAAAGACAACATCATGGGACTAATTACGTCCAAGGACAACCTACATACAATGTCGGGGTTGATTACATCTAGGAACAACCTATATACCTTACCATGTGAGATATCATACTCGTGCATATACATCTTTTGGTATTCTCGTCATCTTTGGCATGGGAGCATGCCATGACTGATTACATCACCAAGGAAACCTGTGCCTTCTATCATGCAAGAACTCATCCCTCCCTCTTTCTAGGGACCTTAATATGAAGAACACCAATTCTATCTCTGAAGTATTCAAAGTTCACTCTGGCCAGTGTCTTGGTCAATACATCCACTATATTCTCGTTTGTCGCCACATACTGGAGCTTTACTTCTCCTCTCTGCACCACATCTCAGATATAGTAATACTTGATCTCTATGTACTTAGAATTGTCATGGAACACTAGATTCTCTGACAAATTCATGCAAATATGGCTGTCACAAAATATACAAGTCACATTTAAATCTAGATCAAACAAATCAGACAATAGCTTTTGAATCCATACTACCTTATAACTAGCCAAGCAAATAGGCCAAATATTTTTCTTCTGCAGTACTCACCACCATAGAGGACTGCTTCCTGCTAAACCAGGAGATCATATCAGATCCAAAACTGGAGCAACATCCCTAAGTGATATTCCTATCAATGGCACTGCCTGCCCAATCCAAATCAACATAAGTGTGCAGGTTAATCTTTTGATTCACATAATACGTGATCCCATAATCAACTGTAACACCCCAGTTTTGACCCCGTTGCACTAGATGTATATGATGTATATATTGTAAATGATCATGGTTCGGAGCTAAAGGCCAAGGCCCCACCATTGATTGATTATGCTATGTTTTAGGTTGAAATTGTCACCGATGGTATATCGGGGCATGCAACATACATATCAAGTTTTTTCATCATGTAAATATGCATCTTTAATTAAATAACCCAACCAGCTACTTTCGCGGCAACAAAATTGAGAAGGGGCATGATTTTCACAAGGATAAAGGGGTGGGAGATGTCAAACCTTGAGCCATGAAGAGAAAATCCATGTGTCACCACCCTATTTTGATTTTCCCATCTTTCCTTGTTTTATCCAACCACCACCATTAAGAACTGCTGCTGTTAGTTGGGGTAGTTATGGCTAGGAGTGGAGTGTGGCAGGCCTATCAGTCCTTGCCCACATGCACACTCCACCAGTGGATTGAAACTCATGATGGGCAGAGGAATGACTACGCATCTCATTCCACTCTCTTCGACTACTACAGATTCTCTCCATTGTCTATTCATCCCCCCACATAGGCAGAGTTGGTCATCCTCACGCAGGGGCGGGATTCTTGTTCATTCTCACACAGAGGATTTTTCCTAGTTTCAACTCACGCAGCGAGTTGGGAGCCGTGCTCTTTCATCCATGATTTTCCTGTGAAGGGCCATTCACGTTTTTCGCTATATGATCTCCTTATAGACTGGTATGCCTGTGTAATTTCCCTGTCATTTCAATGCTAAGATTGGGACTGTTATTATTCCCGTGAGTTATGGTTTCCATCATTCTCCTCAAGATTCGTTGTGTTGTTGTGGTCTCCCTTACGTTGTGTTTGTTGTGGTCTTTTTTACATTTTGGGGACGATAGTTTATTCATTTTCATGTACTAGCATCTATTCTATTTGATCTCACATAGCCAGGAAGGGAGCTGCTTATCGGTTGTCATTCACGTTCTTCCACAGAGTGGAATCTGGTGTGTTTTCCCTCTGTATTTTGGGGTCTGGTGCACATTTACCTCACGCACAGGTTGGGAGACTGCATTTTCTTTCCCAGTGTGGGTTGTGTAAGTTTTCCCCAGTGGCTTCGATTATGCATAATGGGCTGTTGTTCCCCACATTTGTTGGTTGTGTATGCTGTTACGCTTTGGGGATGCCATAGATTGTTTGGATTCATTTTCCCCTGTTAAGCTGTAATTGCTGATTAATTGCATGCGTGCAATGGTTGGACTTCGGACTGTGTTGGGAGTAGTTATGGGGCCTTGGGTTGCTTGATAAACCTGGTGTGTTTGGAAACCACACAGACAGAGCTAGAGGGCTGGCTTTCTTCTCCACAACCCCTGAATAGCACTGGAAGGGAAGGCAAGGCCTGAGGGACTGTGTAGCAGAGAAGGAACCGATTCCTTATGTTGGGTGTGTGTGGGTGTCTTAGAAGTCAAGCTATTTCTGGTGTAGGTGTTCCTAGCTCTGTAATGGGCTTACCAGCTTAGCATTTATCCTTTCCTAGCTCCTTGATGGCCTCATAAACCTGACCATGTTGGCTTGGCTATCTTGTTGATGGCCTGATAAACCCAACTGTGTTGGCTTGGCTGTGTTTTGTGTATCCTTGGCTATGTGCAAGCCTGCTTGTTCCTTATTCCTTAGGGAATCATGCCCAGCTCGGGGGTGGCAGTGTTGCTGAGAGATTAAGGAGCACGCTGGCCTATGGTTGGGTGGAACATTGCAGCGACGTAGCTGGTTGTGGAACAAGTTCTTATAAGATAAGTAACCTTGTCTATTTTACTTCTAGAATCCTATTTACTGTTAATGATTATGATGAACATGTTGAATGAATGCTTGTATGAATGTATGTTGCTTCCATTGTGTATGATAAATAATTGCATCTGTGCATGTTCTACTTCAATGCATTATGTTTCAACATTTTGATGAATTCACATGTTCATGGGGTTGGTATCTCGGATAGTTAACCCCATGGTAGCATCCTCTTCGTCGGTCGGAGGTTCAGGGATGTTACAATGTGGTATCAGAGCTCATGTTGTAGCATGGGCCTGAATGGACCACGAATATGCAGTGACAGAAGCAAGATTTCTTTCTTCCCAGCAGAGATTAGAAGTTGATGATAGAAAACTTCCACAATTTTGTCTAAGTGTTTGAACTATTGGTTCATCGGAACACTTCGCGAGAAGGACTTCCGATGTAGCAGAGAGCTAGGCAGAAGCATACCCGATAGAAGAAAGTTGGAAGGAAAATTGCAAAAAATTTTCTAAGTGTTCAATGTCCGTCAGTGGAAAAATTTGATCGAGCACCCGCTGTTGCGGATGGCTAGACAAATACGCGTTCGACGAGTAACGACTTCGACCGCCGACACTGTGAAGAAAGAAAGTTTAAGTTTTTTTTCTAAGGCCCGAAATCGTCGACTATTGGAAGAAAATAGTGTTTCGTGTGACACCGTTTCAGAAGCCTAGATCACTAGTCTTCCAACGAGAAGAGATTGTTGATGCCAATCAGGTTATGCCACAGGATATTGGGCCACCGATCGGGAGAAGAACGAAAATGGTGGGCCGCCGTTGCGGCTACTGATGGAACTATTTTGCCTACGAAAAGAAGAGAATGGAGCCGATCAAGTGGAAAAAAGGAAGACTAAAGGGGGGGAATTTCAAAAAAAAATTTAAGTCCTGGAGTCATCAGCCATCGGTGATGGTTAGTGGATTGAATGTCCACCGTGGGGGCTGCCTAGATGACTAACCACCTGATGCACAAGACACTCGACCGTCGATGTAGCGCATAGGCTGGTTTCATCGCTGATTAGGTTCGGATAGTTGGATGCAGATCCAATGCAGTGGAGGGAAATCGGTGAACAGTCCTCCGTGTCACCAATGCAGATCAAAAGTTTGGCGATTTTCCCGCCGAAACATCGGAATGTTAGTTGGGATGAGACCCGATCCTGTACAAGGAAATTCTGAGTTTTTCAAGTGGGATTTATTAGCGAATTTCGACTGTTTGTCAGTGGGATTTTCAGCTATTTTTCAGTGGATTTTCAGGGTTGAAAAGGAGAAAGTGGCAGCGATATTATGCGCCAGATTGCATGAAAATCATAGATTTACAACAAAAAAATGAGGGCACTTCCCTTGACCCGCCTTGCAGTGGCGCAGGGAAGCCACAAGTGGGAAAGCCTCCTTAACCCCCGTCGTCCCCCTGAGATAGACTTTCTTTGAGGAAGAAAATTCTATGTTTTGGGAAAACTTGTAATTTTATAATTTTTCCAGGAGAGGGTAAGTAATGTTGGTTTATATCAATGTTATGCATCTAACAGTTGTGTTACTAACACGTTTGCAAAATCATAGTCACCTTCAAGGAAAGTATTCCAGGTAGTGCAGTTTGGTAAGTAAGTTGCGGTTCAGTTATGAGAACCCATGATGGATATGATGCTCAGGATTCTTATGAGCATGCGCGAGATGCCATGGGAGAAAATATCCATAATGGAAATTATGACAAAGAGTCTAATGGGAGGAGATTCCATGGGACATCGTCCAAGGTTTCAGCCACCATTAGAAGCTTGGTTAAAGCTCAGGAACAACAGCATCAATTGAATGCTACCATATTGTAGAGTTTAACAGACTTGCAAAGAAAGATAGACTCTGGATGAGGTACAGAAAGACAAGAAGGAAGTAGGAGCAGTACTAGGAGAAGGAGTAGGACTTCTAGAAGGACTTCCAGCGGGGATTCGAGTTCTTCTTCTCATAAAAAGAAAAGCAAGAGACACCATAGGGATCTCTCTCAGGATGAATTTAGGAAAGATAAAACTCCTACGTTTGATGGTGAGGTAAATACTGGACAAGAAGTTGAAGCTTGGATTCTTGGGATAAAGAAGTACTTCCAGGTGCATGACTATTCGGGAAACATGAAGGCAAGAGTTTCCATATTCAATATGAATGGAAGGGCATCCATTTGGTGGGAACACTTCAAGCAAGTAAAGAGGATCAGTGAAAGGAGACTTAAGTGGAAATAGTTCAAGAAGTATTTCAAGCAGAAATACCTCTCTGACAAGTATTATGATGACAAGATTAAGGAGTTCCATGAGCTGAAATTGGGACAGTGGACCATGGAAGAGTATGCAAATAAGTTTTTGGATCTGTTGAGGTATGTCCGGTACATCCGATATGAAAAAGTGAAGGTCCAACATTTTCTGAGTGGATTACCTTAGTCTTACAAAAGATAGAATTGAGTTTTACAAACCTAGAACTCTTGAAGAAGCAATAAGGAAGGCTAAGTATTTCTATGAGCAAAGAAAAGGTAAACCAGATTACCATAAGGCATGGAAGGACAAGAAGAATGAGAAGTTTGACCAAAGAAAGAAAGGTTTCAAACCTTCTAACTTCAGGAATCAGCAGAAGAAGCCATCCGAAGCTACGAATAAACCAGTTGGAGTGATAGGAGAAAAACCTAAGGATCCACAACAGAATAGAGGACCAGTTCAATGTTGGAAATGTGGAGGAACCCACATGTGCATAAACTATCCACTCGAGAATGAGAGTGCAAGGCCAACTTATAAAATTCAAGAAGCAGAAACAGTGGGTCAAGTAGCAAGGGCAGTCCCTAGGATCTATGCAGCATTGGAGGACTGTCAAGCAGATCACCAGTCAACTGTGGTTGAAGTAGCAGGTAAGATTGTTGAGCAATCTATTTCTATTTTGATTGACCCCGGTTCTACTCATAGTTACATTACTCCTATAATAGTGGAGATTTGTGATTTTAAGGAAGTAAAGCACAGGAAGTCTTGGTTAGTCCAGCTAGCCATTGGAACTAAGAGAAAAGTCAGTGAAGTGGTAGGGAAATGTACATTGGTCATGGATGGATTGGTCACTTGTGTAGATATGAATGTTCTACCGCTTGGTTCCTATGATGTTCTCATTGGAATTGATTGGTTAGAAGCTCACATGGTGAAGCTTGACTGTTACAATAAGACTTTCGAATGCATGAATGAATAAGGGAACCTATTAGTTGTGAAAGGTATTCCAAAGGTGATTTCAGTAAGGCGGGTTTCAGCAATGCAGTTAAAGAAGTTTTGTAGGAGAGGTTGCAAGTTGTATGTAGCTCATATTTTGGAGACATCAGGAGATGAAACTCCTAGGTTGGAGGGCTATCAGGTGTTAAAGAAATTCAGGGATGTGGTTCTTGATGAGATTCCAGGGCTTCCTCCAAGAGGGACATTGATTTCACAATTGAACTTGTGCCAGGAGCAGCACCAATGTCCAAGACACCCTACAAGATGAGTACACCGGAGATGCTAGAGTTGAATATGCAACTGCAAGAGTTGTTGGAAAAGAAGTATATCCAGCCGAGTGTGTCTCCTTAAGGAGCACCAGTTATATTTTTAAAGAAGAAATATGGTACACTCAGGTTATGTATTGATTATAGACAATTGAACAAGGTTACTGTGAAGAATAAGTATCATTTACCTAGGATTGATGACCTCTTTGATCAAATGAGAGGAGCAAAGGTATTTTCCAAGATTGAATTGAGGTCTGGTTACAATCAGGTGAGAATCAAGGATGAATACATTCATAATACAGCCTTTAGGACAAGGTATGGGAATTATGAGTTTGTAGTGGTACCATTTGGTCTCACAAATGCACCAGCTACATTTATGTGCCTTATGAATAGTGTCTTCAGCAGATATTTGGACAAGTTTGTTCTTGTTTTCCTTGATGACATTCTTGTTTATTCCAAGAATCAGAAAGAGCATGAAGAGCATTTGAGATTGACATTGCAATTGCTTAGGGAGCACCAGTTGTATGCAAAACTAAGCAAGTGTGACTTCTATAGAAATAGAATTCACTACTTGGGTCACATTATCTCAGAAGAGGGTATATCTTTGGACTCTGAAAAGATTGAAGCCATTATGAATTGGCCTACTCCAAGAAATGTGACAGATGTGAGATATTTTATGGGACTTGCACATTACTACCAGAGGTTCATTGAAGGATTCTCTAGGATTGCACATGCCATCACTTCTTTGCAAAAGAAGGGGATGAAGTTAGAATGGACATCGAGGTGTGAAGAAATCTTCCAGCAATTGAAGAATATTCTAACCAGTGCACCCGTATTGAAAGTTTCAGACCCAGAGAAAGATTTTGTGTTTTGTACCAATGGATGCGGATAAGGGCTTGGAGGAGTCCTTATGCAGGAAAACCACGTGATATGTTATGAGTCAAGAAAGCTAAAGACACATGAGAATAACTATGCCACTCATGATTTAGAGCTTGCAGCCATAGTACATGCTCTCAAGATGTGGAGGCATTACTTGATGGGTAGAAGATTTGAGCTTAGAACATACCATTGTGGTATGAAGTATTTGTTTGATCAGCCTACTCTGAATGCTAGGCAAGCAAGATGGCTGGAATTTTTATGTGAATTTGATTTTGAAATCAAGCACATAAAAGGAAAAGAGAATAAGGTAGCTGATGCACTCAACAGGAAGGTGCAAGAAATGCATGTGGCATCTCTTAGTATTTTCCAATCGGACTTGAAGCAGCAGATTGTTAGTCATGCTGCTGGAGATGAATTGTATGAGAAGATAAAAGACAAATTGCAGCATCAAAGTCTTGAAAATAGGTATGAGGGATATGAATTGGAAGAAGATGGAATTCTCACTTATAAAGGTAGAATTTATATTCCGAATGTAGCAGGTTTGAGGAGAGTTGTTATGGATGAAATCCACCAAGCTTCGTATTCTGGTCACCCAGGATATTAGAAGACAATTGCTACAGCCAGGAAGCAGTACTTTTGCCCAGGAATGAAAAGGGATATGGTTGAGTACATTTTGAGGTGTATGAAATGTCAATAGGTAAAGGTTGAACATCAACATCTAGCAGGTTTGTTGCAGCCTTTGCCAGTTCCAGAATGGAAATGGGAAGTTATTTCCATGGATTTTATTACAGGATTGCCGATGACTTGGAGACAACATGATTCCATCATGGTTGTGGTAGAAAGGTTGACTAAGGCAGCACATTTTATACCGGTTAAGTATACACATAAGACTGATGACATTGCAAAAATCTTCATGAAGGAGATATTCAAATTGCATGGATTACCTAAGGAAATAGTCTATAACTGTGATGTCAAGTTCACTTCCAATTTTTGGAAGGGATCGTTTGCAGATTTGGGAACAAAGCTAAACTTTAGCACTGCATAACATCCTTAGACAGATGGGAAGATAGAGAGATTTAATCAGGTTATTGAAGATATGCTTCGCATGTATGTGATGGACAAACCAACCAAGTGGGAAGATTACTTGCACTTGGTAGAGTTTGCTTATAATAATGGACATCAAGCATCCTTGGGGATGAGTTCGTATGAAGCTTTGTATGGAAGAAGGTGTAGGAAACCAGTGACTTGGGATAATCCAGTGAACAGGATTGTTCTTGGACCAGAGTTGCTCAGGGAAATGGAGCAAGAGGTTGTAAAGATCAGGCAAAATCTGAAAGCAGCACAGGACAGACAAAAAAGCTATGCAGATAAGCATAGGGTGAACAGGGAGTTCAGTGTTGGGGATCATGTTTACCTCAGAGTGAGGGAAAGGAAGAGTTCCTTAAAGCTTGGAAGTTCTACCAAGCTGTCACCAAGATATTGTGGGCCATTTGAAGTGCTTGAAAGAATAGGGCCAGTTGCATATAGAATTGCATTGCCTACTAGTACTAGAGCTCATAATGTTTTTCATGTTTCTTTGCTTAAGAAATATGTACATGATCCTAACCATGTGATAAATTGGGATGTGATTCAAGTGGAACCCGAGGGAGAGTTTCGAAGCAAGCCAATGTGCATCCTCGACATGAAGGTCACAATGCTCTGTAACTGGGCCATAAGGCAGGTAAAGGTGCAATGGGAGCACTACAAACCTGAAGAGACTACATGGGAGTTGGAGGATGCCATGTGGTTGGCACATCCATTTTTCTTCAATTCTGTGGAACACTGAGGCGGTACCAGTGTAATATTTTGTTCAAATTTTGTAAAGCACTGAGGACGGTGCTATTGAAGGGGGAGGGGAATGTAACACCCTAGTTTTGACCTCGTTGCATTAGATGTATATGATGTATATATTGTAAATGATCATGGTGCGGAGCTAAAGGACAAGGCGCCACCATTGATTGGTTATGCTATGTTTCGGGTTGAAATTGTCACCGATGGTATATTGGGGCATGCGGCATACATATCAATTTTTGTCATCATGTAAATATGCATCTTTAATTAATAACCCAACTAGCTACGTTTGTGGCAACAAAATTGAGAAGGGGCATGATTTTCACAAGGATAAGGGGGGGGATGTCAAACCTTGAACCATGAAGAGAAAATCCATGTGTCACCACCTTGTTTTGATTTTCCCATATTTCCTTGTTTTATCCAACCACCACCATTAAGAACTACTGCTGTTAGTTGGGGCAGTTATGGCTGGGAGTGGAGTGTGGGAGGACTATCAATCCTTTCCCACATGCACACTCCACCAGCAGATTGAACCTCATGATGGGAAAAAGAATGACTACGCCTCTCATTACACTCTCTCTAACTACTACGCATTCTCTCCATTGTCTATTCATCCTCCCGCATAGGCAGAGTTGTTCATCCTCACACAGGGGCAAGATTCTTGTTCATTCTCACGCATAATATTTTTCCTGGTTTCAACTCACACAACGAGCTAGGAGCCGTGCTCTTTCATCCACAATTTTCCTGTGAAGGGCCATTCATGTTTTTTGTTGTATGATCTCCTTACAAACTGGTATGGACATGTAATTTCCCCATCATTTCAATGTTGATATTGGGACCATTGTTCTTCCCGTGAGTTATGGTTGCTGTCGTTCTCCTCAAGATTCATTGTGTTGCTATGGTCTTCCTTACGTTGTGTTTGGTGTGGTATTCTTTACATTTTGGGGAAAGGAGTCTGTTCATTTTCACACACTGGAATCTATTATGTTTGATCTCATGTAGCCAGGAAGGGATCCGCTTATCGGTTGTCATTCATGTTCTTCCACAGAGTGGAATCTGGTGTGTTTTCCCTCTGTATTTTGGGGTCTGGTGCATCTTTCCCTCACGCACAGGTTGGGAGAATGCATTTTCTTTCCCATTGTGGGTTGCATAAGTTTTCGCCAGTGGCTTTTATTGTGCAAAATGGGTTGTTGTTCCCCATGTTTGTTGGTTGTGTATGCTGTTACGCTTTGGGGCTGCCACAGACTGTTTGGAGTCATTTTCCCCTGTTAAGCTGTAATTGTTGACTAATTGTATGCATGCAATGTTTGGTCTTCGGAATGTGTTGGGAGCAGGGATGAGGGCTTGGGTTTCTTGATAAACCTGGTGTGCTTGGAAACCACACAGACAGAGCTAGAGAGCTGGCTTTCTTCTCCACAACCCTTGAATAGCACTGGAAGGGAAGGCAGGGCCTGAGGGACAATGTAACCTTGTCTATTTTACTTCTGCAATCCTATTTACTATTAATGATTATGATGAACATGTTGAATGAATGCTTGTATGAATGTATGTTGCTTCCTCTGTGTATGATAAATAATTGCATCTATGTATGTTCTACTTCAATGCATTTTGTTTCATCATTTTTATGAATTCACATGTTCATGGGGCTGGTAGCCCGGATAGTTAACCCCATGGTAGTTTCCTCTTCACCGGTCGAAGGATTGGGGACATTACATCAACTATACCCAGGTTTAGGTACCTCAAAATATGCTTTGCAACTACCAGGTGAACATGTCTTCGATATCTTATGAACTGGCTCAGGGTGTTCACAGCAAAGCATATGTTTGGCCTTGTATTTGTTAGGTACATCAATACAACAATCATTTGACAATATATCATGGTATCAACTATCTCTAATGAAGCATCACACATTAGCTTCAAGTTTGATTCCATAGGTGTGGTTATCTCCTTTAGATAGTAGAACATTCTAAATCTTTTAGTAAGATCCACTACATACATTCCTTGACCAAGGAAGAGGTCATTCTTAATCTTCCACACCTTCATGCCTAATAAATAATGCATCATCCCTAGGTCATCCATCCTGAACTCAGTGGCAATATTCCTCCTTGCATCTACAATGAGTTTGTCCTCTCCTATTAGAAATACGTCATCCACATATAGCAGGACCATCACCATTCTTCTTCCTTCAACATTGAAGAAAACGTTAGAATCTTCTTTACTCTTGGTAAATAATAAGCTCATAAGGAATATGTCCATCCTATCATACCATGTCCTGGGTTCCTATTTCAATCTATACACGGATTTATTCAATTTGCACACATGTTTCTACCTGTCATGTCTCTCAAATCCTAGTGTCTTTTCCATATATGCTTCCTCCTTGACTACACCATTCAAGAATGTTGCCTTGACATCCATATGGTGTACCTTCAATTTCATTACTGCAACCAATAAAAGTATATATACGATGGAAGTGTATCTCTCTATTGGTGCAAATGTCTCCTTGTAGTCTATGCCTTCTTTTTGGGAGAAGCCACATGCCATAAACCTTGACTTGTTTTTTTCAATGCTACCATCTACAACATGCTTGATCTTGTATGCCCAGTTCAAAGTCATGACATAGTTCCCTTCTATTCTCAAAACTATCTCCCGGACATAATTCTTCACAATCGACTGATACTCCTCGATCATGGCATCCTAAAATTCTTTCTTTTCTAGAGACTCTTCGTAGTTGGAAGGTTATTTATCAATGATATCACATATAAAGGAAACATAATTGTTTTATGGCTTGAATTTCTTCCTTTCTCTATGTCTCCCATCTAGAGCTCCATATATTTCTTCATCTTGTGGTATCTCTCATGCCCATGTTGGTTTTCTCTTATGGGAGTTATTTTTGTGAAGTGGTTCTACAGGATCTTGTGGTTCTTCCATGTTGTGATATTCATGGTATTATAGGATTGTTTCCTCTATTCTTGTGTCTCAAACTCTTGTTGATTAGGGTTCTTCAGCTTCTACAATAGGCAGTTTTATGGATATAGAGTATGTTGAGTCTTCGTCAAATGTTATGTCTCTATTGATTTCAATATTCTTGAATCATGGGAAGTATATCCGATAGGTATTTGAAGTGTTACTTTATCCTACAAATATCCCATTCCTCCCAGAAGGATCAATATTGTGCCTCTTTTCCTTTGGGATGTGTATGTACACTGGGAAGTTGAATACTCTGAAATGGATGAATTTTGGTTTCTATCCTGATAAATGCTCTTCAGGAGTCTTGTTTTCAAGTACTTGAAGATGAGAAAGATTCTGTACATACACATATTTCATTTCTACTTCTACCCAAATATGCATGAGAATATCCTAGTCATGTATCATTTCCTTTGCTGCTTCCATTATAGTTCTATTCTTTCATTCTGCAACGCCATTCTATTGAGGATTGTATGGACTAATAAATTCCCTCTTAATCCCATATTCTCTATAGACTTTCTTGAATACTTCTGAGGTGAACTCTCTACCATTATCTGACCATAGAGTCTTGATCTTCCTTTCAGTGTGGTTTTCGACCAAGGCTTTGAATTCCTTGAACTTGTTGAAGACTTCATTTTTCCCTTTCAATAAATATATCCATTTCTTACATGACAAATCATCTATAAACAAAACATAGTATGCATACCCTCTTGGTGATCTCAATGACACGGGCCAATAGAAATTTGAGTGGATTATGTGAAGTATTATTTTTTCCTTGATTTCGCTACTTGGAAATGTCTTATTTTTGGTCTTTCCTTGCACACATCCTTTGTAAACTCCTTCATGATTTGTTTCTATTTCTATAAGTCTCGAAACTTCTTTTATTGCAACTGGTAGTGCTCTGCAGTGCACATGTGCAATACTTATGTTCGATATTTCATTTGGTTCTACAGAGTCATGAACCAATGCTTGTTCAGGTTGTCCCTTCAACTTGTTCAAGATTCTCTCTTGCTCTCCAATCTCTATCACATCATCTACTCTATTTCCTTTTATCCATATTAGGACTTTGCCATCAACGAATGAAACTCTTATTCCCTTTTCAAATAGTGCAGAGATGGAAAGAAGATTCTTCTTCAATACTGGAACATCTAAAACATCTTTCATCTTCAAATTTTCCTGAAGTATAGCTTGTAGAAATCTTCTCCACTTCCTTTTATGTGATATTGTCAATCATACCCAAGTTTCACCTTGTGATTTTACTCATGCTTTGATAGGTTTACAAATGATTCTCTGTATCCCATCATATGTTTGGATTCCCCACTATATACCAATGAATCATTTCTTCCATGTGATTTAGTGCCCATGAGTGCTGACATAGGAACATATTCTTCATCACTTGAAGAATTAGTTTCTGCTTTGAGTCTCTTTATGTTGGTTCATAATCTTCAGTGGTGTGAGCATGGTGTCTCTTCTTATTTGAATTCTTGTTGAAGGATCCTATGTTTCTAGGACAATCTCTGGAGTAATGTCCCTTCTCATCAAAAGTATGGCATCGAATGTTGGAAGGATTTCCCGAAGAAATATATAACTAATTAATTCACCATCAATTCAATTATTGACCGAGGATTTGTAGACTTAGAGAAGATACATTGTATGTGCAGGGTAAGATGGACTATTCTAATATCTGTTGGAAGTTTGTAGGATGAAAGATAAAACACACTCTGATCACTCTTAATTTATTAACAACCTAGCCTACACTCTCTATCATTCATTCAGTAAGTAAAAGATGCATGTGTATCTAATCGATTATATAGGAAAACGATCAACCTTCCACTATATGATATAAAGAAGAAAAGATGTTCAGATTAACTATTTCTTTAGCTGTAAATAACACATCTGTTTCTAAACTAAAACAAGCACAACAAAAGGAAATTTTAATCTACTTTAATGAACTATCTAGCTAATGAAGCAACAAAGGTACCTACAAAATCAAATCTTCCTACCAATCTTATGATCATTAATCTAAATAAAATTAAAACTGTAACTTCAATATATAAATCATAAGAAATTATCTTTAACTGGGAATCAAACTACACATCAGTAATAGGAACAAACTCTTCAAACACTGCTCTATTATTCTACAATTCGAACCAACTATTAAAGAATTTAAATCAGTGAATGGTTGCTCAAAATCTTAACCTAATACATCCAAGGAAATAAATATTTAAATATCCAAATGTTAATTTCTATCCAACATTCTAGGTTAAATGTAAAGCATGCCTATGACCTATCCAAATTGAAAAGAAAGTATTCCAAGCTACTCTGTCCTATTTTATTTAACATGAATTTAACCATTTATGGAAAAAAGAAACAAGCTAAAAATTCAATGGAGATAACCATAGATAAATATCATGTTTACAACACTACTCTTTATCCTATTCGAAACATGTTTGCTATGTTTAGCTTCTGAAATTTATAATAAAACATACAAAACAACAGTAACCAATCAAGGTGTAAATAAAAAAATTACAACAAATAACAAGATGCATAAACAAAATATCAACACCGTGTGAAGATGGGCCCCCTTCCAGACATTGCTTCAGACTGTAAGTAAAAACTTAAAACGGTATTTTGATGATTTAACTGAAAAAGAGTTTCATAGAAATGATTTTTTGTCTCTCTGTCCCTCTTTTTACACTAATCAAAATCCATAATTTATACAAGAAATGGAAATAGAACTAAATCTCAAATCCCAGGAAACAACTTTGCAAAGTGTGGATCAGATCCCAAAAATATGGGTTTGATAATCAAATTAGAAATGTTGCTTTAATGGCCCAGCATTATATATCAATCCCTTACAAGTTTGGACAAACAATTTCTGGTTCTTGTAGCCAAAAGTATTTTCTAAAAACCCATTTGGCAGGTTTTCCATAGATACTTCCAACAGGATGAAAACCGAGTCACAAAAGAGAAGTTTTGAATATTTTCTTGCAAAATTTATGGGTTTGATTTTTTTAGAAATTTTGGATTATCTTGGATCCATGTATCCAAGTGAAAACTTGTTTCTATGGGAGGTATATATCTTAACCATCTAAAAAATAATGTGTCCAAACTGGTTTAATAAACTCATAATAATGACAATAAACGATCATCCTTCAAGGAAGCATTGAAATGTGTGTTGGATTAGGTACATGATTGCGTACCGGATTGAGTGCAGATTAGGTACTTCAATATAGAAATCATAAGAAATTATCTTTAATTGGGAATCAAACTACACATCAGTAATAGGAACAAACCCTTCAAACACTGCTCTATTATTCTACAATTCGAACCAACTATGAAAGAATTTAAATTAGTGAATGGTTGTCAAAATCTTAACCTAATACATCCAAGGAAATAAATATTTAAATATCCAAATGTTAATTTCTATCCAGCATTCTAGGTTAAATGTAAAGCATGCCTATGACCTATCAAAATTGAAAAGAAAGTATTCCAAGCTACTCTGTCCTATTTTATTTAACATGAATTTAACCATTTATGGAAAAAGGAAACAAGCTGAAAATTCAATGGAGATAACCATAGATAAATATCATGTTTACAACACTACTCTTTATCCTATTCGAAACATGTTTGCTATGTTTAACTTCTGAAATTTATAATAAAACATACAAAACAACAGTAACCAATCAATGTGTAAATAAAAAAAATACAACAAATAACAAGACGCATAAACAAAATATCAACACCGTGTGAAGATGGTCCCCCTTCAAGACATTGCTTCAGATTGTAAGTAAAAACTTAAAATGGTATTTTGATGATTTAACTAAAAAAGAGTTTCATAGAAATGAGTTTTTGTCTCTCTATCTCTCTTTTAACACTAATCAAAATCCATAATTTATACATGAAATGGGAATAGAACTAAATCTCAAAGCCTAAGGAACAACTTTGCAAAGTGTGGATTAGATCCCAAAAATATGGGTTTGATAGTCAAATTAGAAATGTTGCTTTAATGGCCCAACATTATATATCAATCCCTTACGAGTTTGGATAAACAATTTGTGGTTTTTGTAGCAAACAATATTTTCTAAAAGCCTATTTGGTAGGTTTTCCATAGATACTTCCAACAGGACGAAAACCGAGTCACAAAAGAGAAGTTTCAAATATTTTCTTGCAAAATTTATGGGTTTGATTTTTTTAGAAATTTTGGATTATCTTGGATCCATGTATCCAAATGAAAACTTGTTTCTATGGGAGGTAGATATCTTAACCATCTAAAAAATAATGTGTCCAAATTGGTTTAATAAACTCAGAATAATGACAATCAACGATCATCCTTCAAGGAAGCATTGAAATGAGTGTTGGATTAGGTACAGGATTGGGTACCGGATTGAGTGCAGATCTGGGTATCAGATGAGGTGCATAAATTAATACTGGATAGTGAAAGAAATCTACAACATAAACAATTTATTAATAAATACAATCTCTCAAACTTATATTAAAATTGAACAATTAAAATGGGATAAATGACAAGATTGTACCTGGTTCTAATTCTTCATTGAATATCTTTTAAACCCATGAAATGATGCCTAAGTGACAGTTCATATGAGAAAATGCAGATAAAATTCTTAAATTCTAGATCAAACATGTAGATAAAACGTGCAAAAACTGGATGGCTATCATCTTCCCCACACCAAATATCTCGCATGTCCCAATGCAAGAAAACAAAATTGATATGCATAATGGATTTTCCACCTAAACCCCAAAGGCATTAACCAACACATGTGGAGAAGATGGAACATGCTTTGTTGGGGTACTTTTAAGTTCCTACAACCATTGTTCATTTTTCTTTAGTTGATTCCTCAAAATTCTATTAGATCTTGTCATATCATCAACCAACTTCTGTAATGAATTAACCTTAGCCTTAAGAATTCCATTCTCCTTTTTAATATGGAGGGTAAGGAGAGCATACTACTGAACTTCTCTGATTAATTGAATATTTCTCTTCTGAAAGTAATTATTGGTTGAAAGTTCAGAAGGAATGGTGGAAGGATTTAGTAACGATGATATAAACAATGGCTTTGTCATTTTCTTTAAAGCTTCCATAATTGATAATCATCGACCAGTTCAGGCCACGTGTTGAGATGTAAAAAGACGGTTTTCCAACGATCGATTCATAATTAGACAAATGAAAAATTGAACAAATACATATGGATTTTAGGATAACATTTTGATAAAACTCTATATACCTTCATCCTTTATAAGCTGACTATAACATATGAAAAAAATAAAATGAGGTACTAAAAATATAAGTGGAAAAAACTATACCCCAAACCTTTAAAAATGTTAAATGTTATAGTTAAGAGATTTTTTACACAAAAATTCGAGCTTCCTAAAGATTTGAAATATTCCATCATCCAAATTGAATTGAAAATGACCCATTAACTTAGTGCCAAAATGTGGTTATTAACTAAAAACTATTTTCTTTAGGCATTTAAATCCTTGTTGTAGATAACCAAATTTAATACATTTTCCTTAGCATTTTTCATGCCAAATTGAGAATTAATCACAGATCATTGTCCAAATCAGAGATTTGGACATTAATCATTTTAGAATAAGATTAATTTTAACTTCTCTTTTTCCTTGGTATAAATATAGATCTGACAACATGCATAATCAATTTATACATAATCAAATATAACTTCTGTAAAAGTTGAATATAGGTGTGGATGAATGATATTTGTAAAACATACTTTGAATTTATCATATTCAACAATTATTGATTGATCCAAAGTTATTTTTACCTATGTATTCTCTCAATCTATCACCTTGTCGAGTACTCCATCCAATTCTCCATCTAGTATCTCTACTATTAAGATGCCAAAATATCCCCAAATTATTGTTTTTTGCATTGGTAAGATATTGCTGATAAGGTACATAGATCTCCTTGTCATGTCCTGCAAAAGAAAAAAAAAGGTAACTAATCAATGCACTGAAATCTCAATCAAATAGTCTTTAAAATAAATCCAATACTTATCAACGCAATTCAAATTAATATTTAATTCAAATGCAGATTTATTTCCTTTCTTTATATAGAAAATATATTTTTCTTAAACAAGTGTTTCACCTACTAAAAGTCATAAAAATACTAGTCAAATTGGTTCAATGTTACACAAGGATATGCAAGTGATAAAGATAAGGTTCCCTGGCAAGTTCATTGAATCATTAATCATCTGGACACTCTGGAGGAATAATCCTCCTATGTCGTAAAGATTCGAAAGTAGAGAATTAAATTACCTTAAGGAGATTATCCAATGGTTATTACATAAGTATTATTAAATTTAATTTTATCCTAACACATATTTTAGATCTTACAAGAGTACCTCATTCATACAAGTATAGATAAAACATGATAATAGATACTAAACTCAGAACCCAGTTCCAACGAGCCTGTTCAAAACTTTGGTGGGGTAAATATAATATCAAAGAAATATCTTCCTCGAGTAGTATGCCCCATTCTCAATAGGAATGTTCAGTACCCTGATCGGTTTTCATGGTCATACCACAAGCCGTTACCCACTTCTAGCAAATCTGTTCAACATCCTGGTAGGTTAACCTCTTACATCTTTTTTTCCTACAAAGGGTCTTGACCCAAATTCACCTTAGATATAGGATTTATAAATTTCTTATGCAAAACTGAAATGGGGGAGCTACTCTAAAAACCTTTTTAGGAGCATAATGGTATTAGGTCGGAATAATTTTTTTCTAGAAGAATGCTTGTAAATGTTTGATTGCATGAACGGTTAACTCTTGTAATAATGCTAATTCAATGGAAATGCTATAGTTATATGTATTAAGGCTCCAATGGATAATAAATAAAATATTATTTTAATCTCAATTGTCATCTCCCGGTACTCTCCTTCCTTCATCATGTCATGTAGATCATGTTAGAGCATGTTTTCTATTCTCATTTTTAATGCATTTGTTTATGTTTTGAAACTTGGTTTTGTTCATTTCTCCTAGAAAATTTTGTTTCTAATTAGGATAGTTTGAATCTTTTGTCTTTAATTTTCATGTTTATATGATTTCTTAGTTTTATTTTTTAATTTTGATTTTATTGATCGAAATTCACAGTTAGGAAGCTTATAGAATGTTTATATGAATTAAAAAGGTCCTAAAAATATCATAAAGTTTTGATTTAAATCATTTTACTGAAGTTAAATCATTGCTAGTGGTTATATTTTTAAAAAATCATTAAAGCAAACTTTCTTGTAGCGCAAGCCTGGAAAGATTACACACATGCACTACAAGAAAATTGCGCAGTTCAAAACTTATCATTTTAAAACATTCTCACACATGAGAGGTCATTCATGCTTGGTTGATGGATTTGATACGTGTTTCCTCTAGAATGATCATTGTGACAGGTGTGAATATGTCAAGCAAATCATCATGAGGGCGAGTTGTGGTGGTCTATTGCAGAGTAATGGAATAATGATGGTTCAACACGATGAGACAAATGTGCCTCGAATGTTGTATCCCCTAAAGTTCACAAAGATCATATGAGTTTGTGGAAAAGTATTAGCAATGCATAATCAAATACCGAAACAGGTCAAAAAATTAGGGCTTTTGAAGGGCGATCTTTTGGAGTTATTGTAGTGGTCAGAGAAGATTAAGGAATGAAATTGGACACTTGACAATCAAGAAAGCACGATTTTAGCACCTGGATTCATCACTTTGACAGGTAGGCTTTGAATTGATATCAAAGTCCATGTATTTGGTTTTTTGATAATCAAAGGATTAATGATGAAATTGAATGAATATTATTAGTATGTAAACTTAATTCATACTTAATATTGAAATCTCTGTCAATGGAATTAAGGAATTTAGCAGTTTAAGAGAGAGAGTTCAGTCTAGGGTTTTGGTTTCCCAATATAGCATTGTCTGTCAGATTGTCAAGACTTGAATAGATTTAAAGTTTGTTCTACTGAAAGAAGTAATTTGACAGTTATTCAAAATGAAAAGAAGTGGTAAAACCAATAGATTTGAACCTTCAGACATGAGCTGGGTTCATACTTTTCCAGATTGTGCAAAATTGTTTTCAAAGGAAGGGTGGTTAGCTTTTTTTGAAAGAATTGAGGGATATCACTCAGAAGTATCTTATAAATTTTCTCAGTGTTTGGATAAGGATATGGTGGCTTTTGATCATTTGAATTTTAAGCTGACCATGGAATTGTTAGCAGAATCTACAGGGATCTTAGATGAGGGTGAATACTGGTTCAAACAAGTTCCTTTCACCTTTGATGCTCAGAAATACTTACTTCCAGATGTAGTAGCAGATTGGGGAAAGGGATTACCTATTCCAAAATTTAAACCAGAATGGATACAGACTATCAAAATCCTACAAAGTTATATCACTTGTGAAGGGAGATTTGCTTTTGTTTTCAAGTATCATTTTAGGTTTTTGCAACATCTCAACCATGAATCCAAAATGAATCTCCCATTATTCTTCTTGAAAAGTTTGCAAAAGATGTCTAGCAGGGTGAGGGAGCATCAAGATCACACCAAACAATCTATGTTTCATCATGGGCTTATAAAACTAGTCATAAGCACTGTACTTCAAAAGCAGGAGAAAACATAGGACTATTTCTTGTTTTGGTCTGGTTTTCAAACAGAGAAGGAAGAGCAGTCTCAGAAGAGATATTTGAATAAGCGTCATAGTTTGGTCAAAAATCTTAAAAAGAAGGTCACAGTTAAGAATGAAGAAGATAGTAAACTAGAAAAATCAATGAACCAAGAAGATGAAAATATTGAAATTGAATAGAAAACCAATATTGAGGAAAACAAAGTATCAAAGGTAGAAGTGAAGGAAATGGAGCCTATAGAAGATGTTTTTCCTGTAAAACTAAACCAAGGTATAAAGGAAGAGGTGAAAGAAAAGGAACAAATTCCTATTACAGTACTCTCTGAAGATGAGAAAAGGTCATTATCTGATGATGCTAGGGTTCCTACCAAACAGGATATACATACACATTTAGAAGATGAAGCAATGTCATGAGGGAGGAAAAGGAAAGTTTTCCAACTAGCTTCTATTAAACATCAATGAAAAGTTTTTAAAAGGTTAGGAGAATTTGGAACAACTTGGAGGCCCAAGACTAGGTCAAAGAACAAACTCAAGTTAAATATGAAGAAGTTGTTAAACCCTAAACTAGCTGAAAAGAATATTACAATAATAGAATATTATTCATCTCAGGAAGAATTAGAATATAATGAAGATTAAAATAAAGAGATTGTGAAGGGTAAAAAACAAATAGTTTCAAAAAATAAACCAGTTTTTACTGAAACCAAGATCTCAGAAATATTCATGGAAGTTCGAAAGAAGATGATTTTAAACCAACATGAAAATTAGTTAAAGAGTTCTTGTGTAGAAAAAGGAGAGGTTGTTGAGCAATCATCCAATGCAATATTAAAGCCAATGAGTAATCAGAAACCCCTGTGACCTTAACAGATCATATGGAAGAAGATGAAGAGATATTCAGAAAGCTGAAAATCCTTTGAATGCCAGAAGGAATGCGTCCACTATCAAAAGGAAGGTGCATTGACTCTGAAAATGAAAATTTGCAGAGGAGTGTCAAGAAATACAAATATCAAATTGAGTACCTATATGAAACCAATGAAGGACTAGTGACTGCAAATAAAAGATTGAGAGAAGATTTGGAAGAAGTAAATAGTCACTATCAAGAATTGATTTAAGTTTCTAAAGAGGCTTTAAAAGGAAAGAGATAGACAAAGAACCTATTTACAAAACTAAAGAAAACTATTCAAGAGCTGACAAAAAGAGTTGAATATTTGGAAGCAGATCACCAAAAAGCCATAAGAAACACCCATTCTTTAGAAGGAATTTCTCTTTTAGCAGAGGCAGCAAAATACTTGTAAAAGTACTTTAAGAAAAGCAGTTATTAGCCAATTTTTAAAAGTGATTTCATTTTTGTATAATGATGGTTTTATTGAACAATTCGATAGAGGACCTAAAGGTAGTTTGTTCAGTTATATAACTATTTTTGAAGAAACAAGATAAATGTAAGTTTGGGAAAGGACCAAGGGTTCGATTTTTGTTGCAAGGAGAGGCTAGCAAGCTATGGTTTATGAGCTAAGTGTAAAAAATATTATGTGTTTTTGATGACTGAATTATGAAATATATGCAACTATAAGCCCTTTTTATTATATTTGTTGATTCCATTTCTGATTTGTCTAATCACTCAGTTAGTATATTCATTTCTTGTTTAATGTTATTATTCATGAAGTGCTTGTTAAATGTAGATGGAATTTAATGATATGATTATTGTATCTGGTTTATGTTGGATATGTTATGCATCATAGTCCTTCAGTTATGCATGATTTAGTGTTTTCTTTAGCCTTTTGAAGTGTTTACCCCCTTGTTTACAAACTGTACAACAAAAACCCTAAAAAACCTATCTTGTTTTATTATGTTTTATGAGATTGTGTTGGCTTGTTCTTCTGTAGTCTGAGAACAATTTCTGGCACTAACATATTTGGCGCCGTTGCCGGGGGCGAAGCTGAAAGCCTACTTTCCCTGGGTTATTCATCTTTTAACTGTTTTTGAGAGGTGGAATTGAACTAGAAAATTCTAGAAGACTACATTTCACTAAATATTTCACAGTGGCTACTAAAAGAGCTAGGACAAGAAGTAGACCTAGTTCACCTTTACAACTGGGTGTTTCAGACCCAGAACAGATTTTGAAAATAGCTAGGAAATCAAAAGCTCTCAGTCATATTCAGCCCTATATAACCCTAATCAACTAGACATATCATCACATTTTTTTGTTCTTAAGGAAGAGGAATATGATTCATCCTAGTTGAAGCCTACAATTCCTGTTAGTAATTTTCAGATCTTTACTGATCCTCAATATTTCAAAAAAGCAAAGACTTTATCTCCTGGAAAAATCCCCTTATTTCACCTCAAAGTTGGTAACTCATTTTCTCCCAAGTTCTAGTCAAGTGCTTCCATCATCTAAACTAGTCAGCTTAAAGATGGTAGCCCAAAATCAGCCATTAGATATGAAGGACCGAATGGTGGCAGCTAGGTATGCACCTCTAGTTTTTCCTTAGCCATTAAATGCTCTCACTAGAGAAGATTACCAAAAATACTTACCTAGGTTTAATGGACAAGGTGAGACCATAGCTAAGGAGCATTGGGATGCATTTCTCAGCTATGCAGATAATCAGAATATCGAGGAAAAGGATGTGTGGATGAGGATGCTCGTAAAGAGTCTTGATGGAGAGGTCAGAAAATGGTTCAGAAAGTTACCTGCAAACTCTATTACTATAATGGAAGAGCTTCAGGATCTTTTCATGAGATAATGGGGTGATACTAAGGATCACACATATTACATTACTGAGTTTGGATGTCTTAGAAGAAAGAAAGATGAAACCATAGTTTATTTTTCAAAGAGGTTCAATAAGATGTATAGTAGAATTCCTACAGAGATTAAACCTTCTGAAACTTCTGCAAAACACACTTATGCTAATGCTTTTGAGCATGAGTTTTCCCTACTCTTGAGAGAAAGAAGACCTGTTACTTTACTTAACATACAGCAGTCATAATTAGAGGTGGAGTCTAATATATTGGCTTCTAATAGATTGAAGGGAAACTCAACTCAACAGATATATGACAGAAATGGTAAGAAAGAGGTAGCCCCAGGGGTTTCAACATCCCACTCTGCAGAAGGTAAAATTGATGAGATGGCCAAGTTAGTGAAAATCATAACAACAAAACTAAACAAGTTGGAATTAGAGAAAAATTCAAATAAACATGTTCAAGATGGAGACAGAAACCATAATAATCCAAATCAATTCAAAAGACAGTTTGCACCTCGTTTCATTCCAAGAGAAAGAAGAAACGGTGATATACAACAAGAAAGGAGAGAAACTAAGGATGAAAAGGTGCCACCACCACTCCAGAATAATGTAATTAATGAAGGAGAAATAGAACAAGAAGAGTTTTTTGATGATCCAGATCAGGATATGAATTATTTTGGAGAACAGTTGACTGAAGGTTTTGTGACCGGGGAGGATTTTTTAAAATCAGAATATTATGATGCAGATGTGTTTGAAACAGAAAATGATTTAAATCATGAAGTGACTGCTGTAACTGTGGATACATATCAGACTGATCCAAAGAAAATCTTAAATTTAATATCAAGGCCAAAACATGTGTTTCAAAATCCTAGGAAAAAGGTAGTTTCGCCTCCTAAACAGTAGTCTGATTCAGTATTAGAGAAAAATCAGAATCAGGATAAACAAAAGAAGATTATTGAAGTTGAAGAAGTGAATAAAAGTATGCATAATTTCAATCTTGAAAATGAATTATGCAAAATCAGGATCCCTATGCCTTTCACTGAGTTGATGAAGAATCCTTCTTACAAAAATTCAGTTTTGAAAATGATTGGTTCAACAAACAGTCAACTTCCCTATGATACAGTGAACTTACAAGAGGAAAGTCCTAAAATTTTTATTGGGTCAGCTTTGGCAGAAAAGACTGAGAATGAGGCAAGTGCATCTCCTCATTTTTACATCACATAAACCATTCATGAACAGATGATACATAATTTCCTTTTGGAATCAGGAGCATCTCATAACCTAATGCCAAAAGCTGTCATCGAGGCTTTAGGTTTGAGCATAACAAAATGTTATCATGACTTGTATGCTTTTGATTCACGGGTTGTAAAATGTTTAGGAGTTATAAAGGATATGGTGGTTAGTTTAGCTCAACTACCAATGAAAAGTGTGATTATGGATGTAGTAGTAGCACACATTACACCTAAGTTTGAATTGCTCCTCTCTAGATCTTGGGCCAAGAAAGTTGGTGGAACTCTACAGATGGACTTAACATATGCAACCATTCCTGTCTTTGGAGGTGAAAATAAAAGGTTGTATAGAGAATTACAGTTTGTTTATATTGTGACTGATGATAAAAATCCTACAAATCATCCATTGTATGTTGTTGAAAAATATTTGGGTACTTGTATGTTGCATTTTAGTGATGATAATGATTATGTTGGCTTATTACAAGTTGAAAAAGAAAAATCAATCAAATGCAATAGGGAACAAGAAGATGAACTTTGGCAAATGTATTTCGATGGATATCCAAAGAAGGTGCTGGAGTAGGGGTTCTTCTAATATCTCATGGTGGTGAAGTAGTAAGGTTAATGTATAAATTGGAATTTATTACCACCAATAATACTACAGAATATGAAGCTTTGTTGTTAGGTTTGAAATCTACAAAATATTTAGGTATTCAACAGATTTCTACGTATAGCGACTTCGAGTTGGTTGTTCAGCAAGTAAGGAACAACTATCAAGTAAAAAATGATTTTCTGAAAGTGTATAGCAATGAAGTATGGGATATGACAGACAACTACTTTGTCGCTTTTAATATCACTTATATTCCTAGGGATCATAACCAAACTACTGATTCTCTTTCCCTAGCAGCCATACATTTCATGATTCCCAAAACAACAAAGCTAAAGTATCCTATTGAAGTTAGGTACAAACCTTATGTGCCTGATAATATAAAGCAGTGGAGAGTCTTTTAGGATTATTTTGAGATAAAAATATTTTTAGAGCTGATAGGTGAGTTTTCCAATTTTGTAATTGACCAAGAGCAAGATGATGAAATTGAACATATAGAGGGTATTGCAGGAAATGAGATTGTAGGTCACAATATTATTGAGCTAAAAGGTAATTTCATTCTTAAGGATATGGTGCCTTTATAGAGGATATTTTCAAAGGATGATACTCCTTTAAAACGAGTTGTACAGACTTCCAAAGAAAATGTTATGGACTGTAATATTGGCACCCATGAACATCCCAGAATGGTGAAGATTTCAAAGGCACTCACAATAGAGCAAAGAAACAGGTACATCAAGTTGTTAAAAGAGTATGTTGATTTTTTTGCTTGATCATATGAAGATATGAAGACATATGATACACGTATTATATAGCATAAAGTACCATTAAAACCAAATGTTAAACCTTTCAGACATAAATTAAGGAGGATCAATCCTGCTTTGTTTCCCATCATATAAAAGGAAGTTAAAAAGTTGTTAGATGCTAATATTATAGTTCCTCTCATATATTCTTCATGGGTAGCCAATTTTTTTCCTGTTAGGAAGAAGAATGGTGAAATGAGATTGTGTGTTTATTTTCAAAATCTGAATAGGTCTTCATTGAAGGATAATTACCCTTTGCCAAAAATAGAATAAATATTGCAAAAGGTAGTTGGTGCACAAATAATTTCTATCGTTGATGGTTTTTCAGGATATAATCAAATTGCTATGCACCCTGATGATAAAGAAAAGACAACTTCTACTACTCCTTGGGGTACTTTCATGTACGATAAAATGCATTTTGGATTAATGAATGTTGGAGCTACTTTTCAAAGAGCTATGGACATAACCTTTGTAGGGGAAAGAGTTAAGTTTGTAGTGATTTACTTAGATGATATTATAGTCTTTTCACAATTAGATGATGAACATCTAAAACACTTAAAACAAACTTTTCTGAAACGCAGAAAATATGGTTTATCTCTCAATCCAAAAAAATCACATTTTGTTGTACAAGAAGGTAAATTATTGGGTCATTTAGTTTCAGTTGATGGCATAAGGATTGATCCGGAAAGGGTGAAAGCAATTCTGAAAATAAGTCTACCAAGGAGCAAGAAGGATGTACAATATTTTATTGGTAAAATTAATTTTCTGCGTTGGTTCATACCAAATTTTGCTGAAACCATCAAACAGATTAGAGCTATGTTGAAGAAGGATCAGGAGTTCAAGTGGACTGCAGAAGAAAAAAAATCATTTGAAAATATTAAGATGGCTCTTATGGAAGCTCCAATTTTAGTAAGTCCTGATTTTACAAAGGAATTTTTAACTTTTTCTTTTGAATCTGAGGATACATTGGCTGTTGTTTTATTACATAAGAATAAGGATGGTCTTGAACAACCAATTGCATTTTTCAGCAAGACACTCGGAGACTCAAAGCTAAAATACAACACTTTAGAGAAGCATGCTTACTCATTGGTAAAAGCATTGAAGTTTTTTAGAATTTATGTTTTACATTCCAAGGTTATTGCTTATGTTCCTAATGCTTCTATTAAGTATGTTTGACTCAGCCTAACAGTGAGGTAAAAAGAGGGAAGTGGATTGCAAAAATAATGGAATATGATGTGGACATTAGACCTACAAAGCTAGTAAAGGGACAAGGTTTGGCTAAATTGTTAGCTTATTCAAATTTCCAAGCTTTAGGTCTACATATCATGGCAGAACAACCAACATAGGAAGAATTTCAAGCAGAGCAAGAGAAATAAAATATTATGGACCACTATGCAGAATCTAACTGGTATACAGATATTGTATATTTTCTTTTGTATTTACAATGTCCAGAACATCTAGATAAGAAAGCTGCTAGGTCATTAAAGTTGAAAACTACTAAATACTGTATGATAGAACAACAGTTGTTTTGGAAATATTTAGGAGGTATTTTACTTAGATGTTTGGATAAGCCATAAATTGAAGAAGTAATATCTGAATCACATGAAGGTGCTTGTGGGGGACATAAGTATTGGAAGGAAACCGCTTATAAAATTCTAAGACCTGGTTACTATTGGCCTTCTTTATTCTCGGATGTATATCAGCAGGTAAGAGCATGTATCCCTTGTCAGAAGTTTGCTGGTAAGCAAAAGTTGTTGTCATTACCATTAAAGTCAATTGCAGTAAATGACCCATTTCAGCAGTGGGGTTTGGACTTCATAGGAGAGATAAATCCTTCCTCTTCCGAGCAACATAAATGGATTTTGACTGCTACATATTTCTTTACCAAATAGGTAGAAGCCATTCCCACTAGAATTGCAGTAGATAAGGTGATCATAGAGTTTATTCAGGAAAATATTATTAGCGGGTTTGGATGTCCTAGGAAGTTATTGACTGATAATGCTCAAGATTTTAAATCTAAAGCTATGGTGGCATTCTGTGAAAAGAATGGGATTATACTGAAATGCTCAACACTTTATTATCCTCGGGGAAATGGGTTAGCTGAGTCAACTAATAAGAGTATTATTCAGAGTATTAAGAAGTTATTGAAGCAGAATAAACGATCTTGGATCTCTATGTTAAAATATGCATTGTGGGAAGATAAAATAACAATAAAAAAGGCCATTGGAACCTCTCCTTTTCAAGTATTTTATGGTACTGATGCAGTGTTTCCTATCCAACTTGGTATTCCAGTGATGAATTTTCTTTAGTATAGTTAAGAGGAACCCAGTGATATTGAAAGAATAATTTATGCATTGATAGAATTACAGCATAAATGTGAACAGTAGAGGAGAAAGCTCAGCTATACAGGACAAAGGTTAAAGAAAGGTTTGACAAAAAAATCAAGGAGAATACCTTTTCAAATGGAGATATGGTCTTGAGGTGGGATCCTAGAAAGGAGCAGAAAGGAAAGCATGGCAATTTTGATAATCTTTGGTTTGGGCCTTTCATATTATCGAAGATTCTAGAAAATAATACTTTTGTGCTACAGACTTTGGATGGTAAGGAATTGTCTAATCCAGTTAATGGACAATTCCTCAAACATTTTTACAATTTCTGAGGTAAGTATTGGACATTCATTGTATATACCAATGTGATTAATAGAATAAATACTCCATGACCCAATGGAATTTTTGCATATTAGCAGGCAGTTGCAGTTACAACATAGAAGGCACTGATCTACAGGTTCTTGAAGCCTCACAGGGAGGACTTCATACCACAGCAGGAGCTAGATGTTAGAGCCTATTTTTGTTTCTTATTTTTAATGCATTTGTTTATGTTTTGAAATTTGGTTTTGTTCATTTCTCCTAGAAAATTTTGTTTCTTAGGATAGTTTGAATCTTTTTTCTTTAATTTTCATGTTTATATGATTTCTTAGTTTTATTTTTTAATTTTGATTTTATTGATCAAAATTCATAGTTAGGGGGATTATAGAATGTTCGTATGAATTAAAAAGGTCCTAAAAATATCATAAATTTTTGATTTGGATCATTTTACCAAAGTTAAATAATTTCTAGTGGTTATATTTTTAGAAAATCATTAAACCAAACTTTCTTGTAGCGCAAGCCTGAAACGATTACACACATGCGCTACAAGAAAATCGTGCAGTTCAAAAATTATAATTTTTGTTCAAGTTTTTCAAAAATTCTCACACATGAGAGGTCATTCATGCTTGGTTGATGGATTTGATACGTGTTTCCTCTAGAATGATCATTGTGACAGGTGTGAATACATCAAGAAAATCATCATGAGGGCGAGTTGTGGTGGTCTGTTGCAGAGTAATGGAATAATCATGGTTTAACACGACGAGACAAATGCGCCTTGAATTTTGTATCTCCTAAAGTGCACAAAGATCAGATGAGCTCGTGGCAAAGTATTAACAGTGCGTAATTAAATACTAAAACAGGTCGAAAAATTAGGGCTTTTGAAGGGAAATCGTTTGGAGTTATCGTAGTGATCAGAGAACATTAAGGAATGAAATTGGACACCTTACAGTCAAGAAAGCACAATTTTAGATCCTGGATTCATCACTTTGACAGGTAGGCTGCGAATTGATATCAAATTCCATGGATCTGGGTTTTTTCTAATCAAAGGATTAATGATGAAATTGAATGAATATTATTAGTATGTAAACTTAATTCATACCTAATATTGAATTCTCTATCAATGGAATTAAGGCATTTAGCAGTTTAAGCAAGAGACTTCAGTCTAGGGTTTTGGTTTCCAAATATAGCATTGTTTGTTAGATTGTCAAGACTTGAATAGATTTAGAGTTTGTTCTACTGAAAGAATTAATTTGATAGTTATTCAAAATGAAAAGAAGTGGTAAAACAAATAGAGTTGAACCTTTAGCCATGAGTTGGGTTCATACTTTTCCAGATTGTGCAAATCTATTTTCAGAGGCAGGGTGGTTAGTGTTTTTTGAAGCAATTGAGGGATATCACTCATAAGTATCTTATAAATTTGCTCAGTGTTTGGATAAGGATATGGTGAGTTTTGATACTTTGAAGTTTAAACTGACCAAGGAATTGTTAGCAGAAGCTACATGGATCTTATATGAGGGTAAATACTGGTTCAAAAAAGTTCCTTTCACCTTTGATTCTTAGAAATACTTACTTCCAGATGTAGTAGCAGATTGGGAAAAGGGAGTACCTATTCAAAAATTTAAACTAGAATGGATAGAGCCTATCAAAATCCTACAAAGTTATATCGCTTGTGAAGGGAGATTTGCTTTTGTTTTCAAGTATCATTTTAGGTTTTTGTAACATCTCATCCATGAAGCCAAAATGAATCTCCCATTCCTCTTCTTGAAAAGTTTGAAAAAGATGTCTAGTAGGGTGAAGGAGCATTAGGATCACACCAAACAATCTGTGTTTCATCATGGGCTTATAAAACTAGTCATAAGCACTGTACTTCGAAAGCAGGAGAAAACATGGGACTATTTCCTGTTTTGGTTTGGTTTTCAAACTGAGAAGGAAGATCAGCCTTAGAAGAGACAATTGAATAAGGGTCAGAGTTTGGTCAAAAGGCTTGAAAAGAAGGTTACAGTTAAGAATGAAGAAGATAGTAAATCAGAAAAATCAATGAACGAAGAAGATGAAAATATTGAAATTGAACAGCAAATCAATATTGAGGAAAACAAATTCGCAGAGGTAGAAGTGAAGGAAATGGAGCCTATAGAAGATTTTTTTTCCTGTAAAACTAAACCAAGGTATAAGGGAAGAGGTGAAAGAATAGAAACAAATTCCTATTACAGTACTCTCTAAAGATGAGAAAAGGTCATTATCTGATGAAGCTAGGGTTCCTACTAAACAGGATATACATACACATTCAGAAGATGAAGCAATGTCACGAGGGAGGAAAAGGAAAGTTGTCCAACTAGCTTCTATTAAACATCAAGGGAAAGTTTTAAAAATATTAGGAGAAGTTGGAACAGCTTGGAGGCCCAAGACTATGTCAAAGAACAAACTCAGGTTAAATATGAAGAAGCTGTTAAACCCTAAACTAGCTGAAAAGAAGATTATAGTAATAGAAGATTCTTCATCTCAGGAAGAATAAGAAGATAATGAAGGTCTAAATAAAGATACTATGAAGGGTAAAAAACAAATAGTTTCAGAAAATAAACCAGTTTTTACTGAAACCAAGATCTCAGAAATATTCATGGAAGTTCGAAAGAAGATGATTTTAAACCAGCATCAAAATTAGTAAAGAGTTCTTGGCTAGAAAAAGGAGAGGTTCCTGAGAAATCAGGCCAATGCAATATTAAAGCCAATGTGTATTTAGAAACCCCTATGACCTTGATAGATCATATAAAAGAAGATGAAGAGATCTTCAGAAGCCTAAAAATCCCTTGGATGCCAGAAGGAATGCATCTAGTATCAAAAGGAAGGTGCATTGATTCTGAAAATGAAAATTTGTAGAGGAGTGTCAAGAAATACAAACATCAAATTGAGTACATGCATGAAACCAATGAAGGATTAGTGACTGCAAATAAAATATTGAGAGAAGATTTGGAAGAAGTAAATAGTCACTATCAAGAATTGATTTCAGTTTCTAAAGAGGCTTTAAAAAGAAAGAGACAGACAAAGAACCTGTTTATAGAACTAATTCAGACTATTCAAGAGCTAACACAGTAGAATGAGGAGCTGACAAAAAGAGTTGAATATTTGGAAGCAGATAACCAAAAATCCATAAGAAAGACCCATGATTTAGAAGGAGTTGCTCTTTTAGCAGAGGCAACAAAAGACTTGTAAAAGTACTTTAAGAAAAGTAGTTATTAGTTAGTTTTTAAAAGTGATTTCATTTTTGTATAATGATGGTCTTATTGAACAATTCGATAGAGGAACTAAAGGTAGTTTGTTCAGTTATATAACTAGTTTTGAATAAACAAAATAAATGTAAGTTTGGGAAAGGACCAAGGGTTCGATTTTTGTTGCAAGGGGAGGCTATCAAGCTGTAGTTTATAAGCTAAGTATAAAAACTCTTATGTGTTTTTGATGACTGAATTATGAAATATATGGAACTATAAGCCCTTTTTAGTCTATTCATTTTTTCAATTTCTGATTTGTCTAATCATTCAGTTGGTATATTCATTTCTTGTCTAATGTTATTATTCATGAAGTTCTTGTTAACTGTGGATGGAATTTAATGCTGTGATTATTGTATCTGGTTTATGTTGGATATGTTATGCATCTCATTCCTTCAGTTGTGCATGATTTAGTGTTTTCTTCATCCTTGTGAAGTGTTTACCCCCTTATTTACAAACTATACAACCAAAACCCTAAAAAACCTATATTGTTTTATTATTTTTTATGAGATTGTGTTGGCTTGTTCTTTTGTAGTCCGAGAGCAATTTTTAGCACTAAGAAATCCCCTTCTCATGATTGATTTATTTCAAAATTACATAGAGGATCTGTTGAGAACTCGTCAATTTCAGGCTTCTCTCCTTCGAATGTAGTCCACAATGTGTTAGCATCTTCTGAAGTCTTAAGATGAAAATCCTTTTGTAGCTCTTGGGAATTTGGTTCATCATTCATGTGAGGAGAGGTTGAAAAAATATTAACTGTTGTTAGGATGTGTTCTACATGATAAGAATAATTCAGGTCCTAATACTATCCTATCCATTGGATTACTCCAAGAGATGGGGGTATTGCATTTCCTTCCATACAGAATTTCAAAAGGACTATACCTAGCTGAAGCTTGATAATGATTATTGTAAGAAAATTATACCATGTGTAAATAATATTCCCATCTACATGGCTGCTCCTTTACATACATTCTGAGAAGGTCCTACAATACCTGATTTACTCTTTCAGTCTATCCATCAGTTTGAGGATGGAAAGAGGTACTAAAGTTTAACGTAGTATTTAACTCTTTAAACAAATATTTCCAAAAATTTCCAGTAAACTTAGGGTCTCGGTCTAAAATTATCACTTTCGATATTCCGTGCAACCGAAAAATTTGTTTTAAGAAAATATCAACAATATATTGCAGCTTTGTAAATAGTTTTTACATGTATAAAATGGGCTGCTTTACTCAATTTATAAACAACTACCATTATTGAGTCATTTATGTTCTGATTTCTAGGTAGTCCCGTGATAAAATCAAGGCTAATTATCTCCCATTTCCAGCTAGGAATAAGCAATGGCTGAAGTAGCCCAGTTGGATGTTGATGTTCAATTTTGACTTGCTGACATTTGAAGCACCTAGCAATGTATTTTTCCAATTCGTTTTTTCATGTTTGGCTAGAAATAATCCTTTCGTAGCATGGGTATAGTTTTATGATAACCCGAATGCCCTGAATAAGGAGTTTTATGAACTTCATTTAAAATAAACAGCTTAATATTAGGTACATTAGGTAAGTATAATCTATCTTTATACAATAATAATCTTTTTTCATTCAAGTTGTACCCTGTACTTAGACTTTCGACTAAATTTTCTCTTAGCTTTGCTTGTAATTTCCGATAATTTTCATTTTGTTCTATTCCATATTCTAGTTGTTCGTCCAAGTCTGTCTTGTAAGTGCTAATAGCTGTTGTAAAATTCAGCTTTGCATTTCTACTTAATGCATTAGCAACATTATTCTCCTTTCCTTTAATATGTTGTATTTCAAAATCGTATTCACTAGGAAAAGCTAGCCACCTAGCTTGCATAGCATTCAAGTTAGGTTGATCCAATAGATATTTCAATCCTTTATTAACTATCATTAATATAAAATTCCTTCCTATTAAATGATAACGCCACATTTTTAAGGCATGTATGACAACAGCTAATTCTAAGTCATAGGTCACATAATTTTTCTCATGAACCTTTAGCTTCCTAAACTCATAAGAAATGATGTGTCCTTCCTGAGTTAAAACTCCACCTAAACCATCATTGCATGCATCAGTACATACTATAAAATATTTATTACGGTCAACAATTCTTAGAATTGGTGCGGTGGTTAATAATTTTTTTAACTTTTTAAAACTATCTTCAGACTTTTGATTCCAATCGAATTTCTTCCCTTTTTTCTACAAGGAGGTTATAGGACTTGGAATTTTTGAAAACCCTTCGATGAGTCTCCGATAATAACCAGTCATCCCCATGAATGATCAGATGTCGGTTACATATTTTGGGACTGGCCAATCATTGATTGCCTTTATCTTTTCGGGGTCAATAGAAATTCCTTCGTTAGTCACCACATGACCCAAAAACTGAATTTTATCTTTAAAGAAGTCACATTTACTAAATTTTGCAAAAAGTTGATATTCTCGTAACTCTTGTAAGACAATTTTTAAGTGTTCTTTATGTTCCTCTTTATACTTTGAGTAAATTAAGATGTCGCCAATAAATACAACCACAAATGTTTCCAGATATTTGTGCATTACATTATTCATCAGACACATAAATATAGTTGGGGCATTAGTAAGCCTGAATGGCATAACGACAAACTCGTATTGTCCATATCGAGTCCTAAAAGCTATTTTAAAGATGTCTTCATCCTTGATTCAGACCTAGTGGTATCCAGATTGTAAATCAATCTTTGAGAACACCGTTGCTCCATGCAGCTAATCAAACAAATCATCTATGCGGGGTAATGGGTATCTATTCTTGATAGTCATTTTATTTAGTTGATCATAATCTATACATAATCATAGAGTTCCATATTTATTCTTAACAAATATGACAAGTTCCCCCTAGGGAGACACGCTATGTCTAATGTAATTCTTATCAATAATTTCTTTTAATTGTGAATTAAGTTCATTTAATTCCAATATATTCATCCGATAGGGGGTTTTTGAGCTGGGCACTGCAACAGTGTAATGTCCTCTTCTGCTTAGGCATTGAGGACCAACACGCTAACCTATGTGATTCCTATAGGTTCGAGCAGTGTTGGAGCAGGGTCCCGCAGCTACAGGAAAAGCTGCTACATCGGGACAGGGAAGTCAAAGAAGAAAAGTACCCGAGTGGCCAAGAAGAGAGAGATCAACCACTACACTTAAGGCAGCGGCGAAGACAGGAGGGCTCAACTACCCTCATAAAGGAAAAGGAGCAACGGGACGAGGCATTGAAGACAAAGGACAGAAGCGGAGTGACCGAGGAAGCGGTGCCCATACCCACGATCAGTACCGGGAAGCGTGGAAGACTGCAGAAAGCTGTGGTGTGATGGAAAGCGGCAGTTCAAGTACAGATAGGATGACTTTCATAGTTAGGGTTTCTGGGGTTACTATTGGGACAAGCCCACAGTGTTGTAATGGTGAGACCTTTGGGCCGCCTATATAAGGATGTATTTTGTATTGTAAAAGGTTAGACATTTGGGTAGCTGTTTAAACAGTTAGACAGTTAGCCTTCTGAGTCATTTAGCTAGCTGATTGTCTCTAGTGTCTCAGTATTGTAAGAGTTAAGACCTGGTTCTGTTATTCATTCAGTAGTTGTCTTACTGTAACTAGTAGCTGGCTCTAAGAGCATGTATGTAACAATCCACAGGGATTGAACAATCCGCAGGGATTGAGAGAGAGAGAGAGAGAAGAAGAGTATATTGTAAGAGAAGGCAATATAAGAGAAGAGATCTAAGAGAGAAGGGCTCCTGGTGGTGTGCATGGAGTTTCCCAGAAGATCTCAAGCTGCATATTAGGTTGCAGCGGAACTGTGTTTACTCACTCAAGATATAATATAAAAACCAGTTCCCGTGGACATAACTTCCCCCCTGGAGGTGAACCACGTAAAATCAGTGTGTTGTGTGACTGTTCATGTGACTGTGCTTTATTTATCTGTTATCTGTTATTCATTACATGAACTTGACTACCAATTAATGAATGAGTAATTATATGCTATCTTTAGTTACAATAGCGTGGAAGATTACTATGAGCAGAGTAAGCATTCTGTATACGAGTTCTCAGTACTTGATGCGCGATAGTTGCAGTTACAGTGTTAAGTGATTTCTGCATATTAGTTCAGCAAGTAGAGTATAGCTGATGATAAGTGTATTAGACTGTAGGATTCTAAGTGAGGTTTTTTAAGCTTAACTATTATACTATGAGAATATCCATTGGACCATGAGAGTCATATTGAATCCTTACCGTTAAAGATATCACCGTATAGAAAGGTGATATCGCACTGTTGCAGGAATTGCGGTGTGACATATCATGGGTTAAGAGCTGAGCAGAGGAGATAGTTTGCGCATCGCGCTAGCATTGGCGATGCGATAAGAGATCGCACCCTCCCAGGACCAGCGAGTAAGAGAGGTCACCATCACGGAGAGATCCCGCTGACTAAGAAAGGTCACGCAACCACCAGGATGCTACAGAAACTGACTGAGCACACTTGAGTCCTCAGCCAACCAATCCAAGATCACTTCAGGTGAGACTTCAGATCACCCTGCAATCTGTCGCCAAAAGGGCTAGTGAGCTAGGGGTTTTGTTGGTACATTAAAGGAAACCCATGTCTGCCCAGAGAGACCAACAAAAGGTTCTGTTGCTGGTTTTGAACAAACTGACGAGCTAATGTTCTGTTGGCATCCTACTAAAGAAGAACTCAACCACTGGGTTGAGTCTAAGGAGAAAAAAATCGCTGAAAAAGAAAACAAGAGTCCTATACTGATTATAGAGGACTGGTTACAAAAACATATCTTCACTGATATACATACGATATTTTTTGCGACCTATGGAAATGAGTTGTACGACTGGTTATCAAAGTTGACTGATCAGAACATATTCAAGAAGAAAAGAAACATTTTCTGGACACTGGGGCTAATTCAGACCGTGAAAATCGTTGATAATCCCATTTCGCAGACAGTAGACTTTTGGCTTGCAAGTTTGCTGGAAGGCTTCATTACAGAGTTTGCAATCGATCAAAGAAAGAGCTTCAGCGAAGCAGAGAGGTACTTCTTCAAGGGATATCGCGGTAAGTACCTAAGCTCTTTAAACTTGTCCATTAAGAATTATTTTTTTTAAATTATTACATGAAAAATGAGTAATGGATATAGTCTCAGATGAATAAGTAGATAAGTGTAATGTCACAAGAGTTTGAAAGTGACTTTGATGAAATTGGATGTACACATAGTGGTAAGAAATATAAAGTAGATTTCATATCTTCTCTCTTTGAAAACAGTTCAGACACTACTAGAGAACAAAGTCCAAGTAATATAGAAAGAACAGTAGAGGGTATCCCTTGCCACCCTTATACCCCACAGAAAGCAACCGGGACTCAGAATAATCCAGTAGCAACTACATTTAGTAGTTCACATACAGTACATACTACCACTACATCAGCTACACCTACACCGCCGAGTGGTAGTAATACAGCAAAACAGCATCCACCACATAGAAACAGAATGGGGGATGACATTAAACTACCTACCTTCAAGGGTACAGGGGCAGAAGACCCGGAACAACATTGGTTCTTATGTGAAGCCATATGGACCATTAAAGGGATTCAGGATGATCATATTAAACTTGTCCTGTTGGTCACTACACTTAGAGATAGAGCCTTAACATGGTATATGAAGTATACCACAACACCGGGCAAAACGGTCATACAAGTCAGGACTGCTATGATTAAAGAATTTAAGAAACCTAAGTCTGAGTCACAGTGCATCACAAAGGTCAAAGACATTAAACAGCTACCTACAGAGTCAGTATGGGACTTTGATTAGAAATTCAAAGCCCTCATAGACCAAGTCAGCTTTGAGTTTACGCCGGAGCAGCATAAAGAATGGTTTATCGCAGCACTGCTCCCGCACATCAGACTTCCATTAATGCAACAGAGACTCTGTACGTAGGATGAAGAGTTAGAGATGGAAATGAAACTAGAGGCCGCACCTCTAGCTAAGACTAGTACAGGTATGACAAACCTGCAAAACCAGTTAGCTAATCTCATGTTACAGATACATGAGATTAGGAAAGGGAAAGAGATTGCATAAGAGCTATGGTGTACCAAGTGTAAAGCACATGGACATACTAAGGATAACTGTCCAATATTTGTTGAGTATTCAGCAAGTGGGGCTCCTAACCCCTTATTACAGACTTAAGGGCCGTGGTGTGAACTCTGCAGAACAAGAGGACATCGACCACCAGAATGCCCTTTACTTCAGAAGTATGTACAGACCCCTACGAACTTATATTGTAACTTCTGCAAGTCCATAGTTCATGATGAACATAATTGCGGAGCTTATGATCTCATGGTCGAGAGAAAGAATGACTTGTAGAGAGTCCAGAAAGAAACACCTAGTCTAGCAGTAGGACCACAGCATGAACCGGCTTGTGATCGCCATGGAGGAGGCTTTGGCCATGGTGAAGGATTTGGTCGTGGCCGTGGACCTATTACTTGTTACAACTGTGGAATTGTAGGACATTATGCTAGGGATTGTCAGAACCCTACTACAACATGTAACTATTGCAAGTCCTATGATCACACTATAGAAGAGTGTCTGACCTTGATAGCCAAGATTAGAGACCCTAAGCCAGCAGTACACCAGAACATCCAGCTTATCGCTGTTGAGCAGAAAGAGCCAGAACCAAGAGACAATATTGTGACTCGCAGTGGTGCTTCTACTAGTCCGACATCGCGGGATACAGAAAAGCACACAGGTCCAGAGTGGGTGCGCAAAGCCACTACTAAATTAACACCACTCGACCTACATCATCACGATCAGAGGTACCATCAAAGAAACATTCCAAGAAGATGAAACTTTCTTTGATGATCCTACATCATCACGATCAGAGGTACTGCCATACAGGGACATACCACAGCAGCAAACACATTGTGGCATTAGTCCTATGCAGACATCGCAGGGTACCACATCGGGAGGATGTGAAGAGGATGAGTCGATAGGAAGTGTACAATCCTTCATGCGGAGTTGCTTGAAACTCGTTAGAAATGAGAAAGCTATCGGAGAGCTTCAGCGCATCATAGATCAGTGTCATCCATCTTCTTCCGTGAGCAGTGCGCAGTGTGGTTTTCATAATATTATGGTCCATACCAGAACAGGAAGAGAGATGAGACTCACAGCACAAGTCAGAGAATTTGAAATGGATGAGGTAATCCTAGACTTAGGATCAGAGGTAAATGTTCTGACTATGAAGACATGGGAACAGATGGGTATCCCTAAGTTATCCAGATCACCTATCCATCTGCGACTAGCCAATCAGTAGCGGGTATCACCACTGGGTCGATTACCGCAGGTACCAGTTGATATTGACGGAGACCGCAGCTTTGCAGACTTTGAAGTTATAGAGATCATTGGCGATAGTAGACCATATCCAGCTCTACTTGGTATTGATTGGGCAATCGATAACATGGTTGTTATCGATTTTAAAGAAAAGACAAATGACCTTCGAGGATAGTCAAATCCGGGTCATCGCACCGTTGGATCCTTTCCAGGGTCCTCCCTATATTGAACCTATCCGAGCAGAGGAAGAGGCGCATAACATGGAAAGCCTCTATCACATGATAGCTAATCAGAGTGATTACATCAATCCGACTGCAGAAGGAAACATCAGTTGGCGATGCGACAGCTCATGCGCATCATATTCGGAGGTTGTTCTAGAAAACTGGCAGGCCAGACTTTACGAAGTCTCGGCATGCAGATGTGCGTTTATGAATAAGTCACTACGATCGATTGGCACAGACATTATTGATATTCCATCATTTCATGGCTTAGAAGATGTCAATGAATTCTTACAGCACTTTGAGCAGGAAATTCCTCAGAAGCAGAGGTTGAAAACTATGGACCTTGCAGTAAAAGCCACACCTGCAAGATGGTGGCATGCACATAAACAACATATCGCATCATGGGATTACCTTAAGAGATTGATGGCGATCAGGTTCTTTAACGAAAAGGAACCCTTACAACAGAAATATATAGGAGAAAGTGACCCCGGGTCACATATTCGGATTTGTGAACAGAATTGGTTAGACATTCCAGAGGACGAATGGCTTCACCTATTCATTCACACTTTAGACACATTTCCAAGGAGCTGGTACATGAAAACTGAGTTGCGCAGAGGAACTATCACATGGCCACTTATGATAGACAACTTTTTACTCACTTTCACTTTTGAATCTGAGTATCCAAGTATTGATCAGGCCTTGGACGTTATAAAGACTAAGATATTTGATGACTGTACCCAATCAGTTTGAGCTCAATCTAATTGGGCTATCCAATTGCAACATGCGGTAGAGTGCTACAACTTCGCAGTAGAGCCAGATGACGAGGATGAGAATCCTCGCAGCATCAACATTCCAGAGTTAGAAGGGACTCACGATGTTGATGGACCAAAACTCGAGATCCCAGCTATCACAAAACCTATCAAGATTAAAAAGATCAATATTGGCACAGAAACAGAACCAAAGTTTGTCTCTATTGGAGACTATTGGGATGATGAAATAGTAGGACATATTGCAGATCTTTTACACGACTATCAGGACCTATTTCCCACTAAGTTCACAGAGATGAAGGGAATCGTAGGAGATCTGGGAGTAATGCGGATCCCATTGAAAGAGGATGCTAGCCCAGTTAAGCAGTGTCCATACAGATTGAATCCTCGCTATAAATAAAAAGTTAAGGATGAGATCGATAAGATGCTAGCAGCAGGCATCATTGAGCCAATAGAAGAAAGCGAATGGGTTAGTCCCATGGTTGTGTAGGAAAAGAAAACTAAAGGAGAAATCAGGATTTGTGTCGATTTGCGCAAACTCAACGATGCATCACTTCATGATCCATTTCCGACACCATTTACTGATGAGGTTTTAGACAACGTGGGAGGACAGGAGGTCTACTCCTTCACTGATGGCTTTTCAGGTTACCACCAGATCAGAATCCATCCAGAGGATCGATATAAGACAACCTTTGCGATAGAATGGGGCTCATTCTAGTATACGGTAATGCCCTTTGGTCTTAAAAATGCACCAGCTATCTTTTCTAGAGTAGTAGTTGCTGTATTCAAGGAATACATCCATAAATTCTTAGAAGTCTATTTTGATGATTGGACTGTATTTGGATTAATCGACAAGCATATAGAAGATATAAGGCTCATGTTAGAGAAGTGTAGTCAATATCAGATTTCTCTTAACTTGAAGAAATGTATATTCTGTGCACCATTTGGTATTTTGTTGGGTCACATTGTTTGCAAACAAGGCTTGATGGTAGATCCCACAAAGATTTCCATCATTGTACATCTCCCAGCACCCAACTCAGTGAATTAGTTGAGGACAGTACTTGGTCATACCGAATACTATAGAAAATTCATCAAGGGTTATGCAAACATCACAGCACCTATGGAAAAGCTGTTAAAAAAAGATGTGAAATTCCTGTGGAATGAGGAATGCCAGCAAAGCTTAGATACACTTAAAGAGAAGATGGTTACAATGCCCATCTTAGTATTCCCAGATTGTAATAAGCCATTTCATGTTCATGTAGATGCATCTGGCATCGCACTGGGCATTGTCTTAACGCAGCCAGGAGAAGGGTGTATCGATCATCCAATCGCGTATTCCAGTAGAAAGCTATCTATAGCAGAAAAGAACTACACCACTACAGAACGAGAAGGATTAGCTATGGTGTATGATCTATAGAATTTAAGACACTACCTGTTGGGTGCCCCATTCAATATGTTCACTGACCATTCCGCTTTAAAGTACTTTGTCAATAAGCTAGTGTTAGGGGGAAGGATCTGTAGATGGTTACTTCTATTTCAGGAGTATGATTTTGAAATCATTGTAAAACCAGGAAGATTAAATGCCAGACCAGATCATCTATCGCGAATAGATTCAGGAGAAGAACCAAGTAATTTAGAGTATAAGTTTCCATATGTGCAATTTTTCTCCATCCAGATTGCAGATGAGTATTACGCAAACATTATCCACTTTCTCACTACAGGGTGGGAACCCGTTCACTTCACTAGGCAGCAAAAGAAACAATTAGTTGTGAAAGCAGTAGACTTCACTTTGATCGTAGGACATCTCTATAAGTTAGGTCCAGATGAAGTATTGCGCTGATGCGTGATGCCGCATGAGAAAGAGGCCATTATCAGAGAAGCACACTTAGGTACCATAGGGGGTCATTTCGCAGGAAAGATGACTGCTTAGAAAATCCTGACAGCAGGGTTATGGTGTCCTACGTTGCACAAAGACACTAAGGAGTTTTGTAGATGTTAAGATATCTACTAGAGGGTAGTAAAACCTTCGTGGAGAGACAAAATGCCACTGTGACCTCAGATTACGCTGCGGGCATTTGACAAATGGGCTATAGATTTTGTGGGTCCTATCAACCCACCAGGAAAACAAACTAGTGCGAGATACATTATCACAGGAACATAATACCTCACCAGGTGGGCCGAGGCTAAAGTAGTAAGGAATTGTGATGCTGCTATAGCTGCATAGTTCATCTTTGAAAACATCATTGGTCGATTTGGATGTCCAGTAATTTTGATGAGTGATCAAGGCACACATTTTTTGAACCGCACTATTGAGGCCTTGACTGAGGAATTCCAGATCCAGCACCATAAGAGCACTCCCTACCATCCTCAAGCTAATGGTACGGTGGAGGATTTTAACAAGATTCTAGAAAATACCCTTACTAGATCTGTAGCAACCAAAGAAATGATTGGGACCTCAGGGTTAATGTTGTATTATGGGCTTATAGGACTACATGGAAGAAACCTACAGGACACACACCTTTCAGCTTGGTGTATGGACAAGAGGCTATTATGCCTATAGAATATATTATTCCCAGTTTAAGAGTTGCTCAAATTACCGAGATAGTTGATACAGATACGATGAATGAAAGGCTAGCACAGTTGCTTGCCTTAGAGGAAGACCGATTCATCACAGGATTCCATCAAAAAGTGCAAAAGGCACGAGAAAAGGCTTGGCATGATAGACACATCAAGAGCAAGAGATTTCAGACAAAAGACCTAGTGCTCCTGTATGACAGTAAGTTTGTTAAACTTCTAGGGAAGTTCAAGATGCATTGGTTGGGGCCATATCAGATATAGTATGTTACAGAAGGAGGTGTCGTTCAGCTCAGCAAACTGAACGGGGAGCTTCTTCCTACGTTGATTAATGGTAGTAGGCTTAAGCTTTATAGTGATAACCATTCCACCTCCCAGCACTAATGCAGACAGTTTAAGTAGTGCAGATGTCCAGTGTATTTGAAAAAAGGCATTGCACCGGGAATGAGTCTACACGTAAAAAAAAAAAATCCAAGTATGAGGAATTGCATCAGAAAAATTATCTTGCACAAGCCATAGGACGCTTGCGGATTTCATACCGACACTTTGGTTTGAAACGATGCAGTGGAAATCACAGCAATGCGATGTTCCCCGTGCCATGTAGACCATTTTGAAAAGAGACAGAGAGCCAGTCACTTCACCTTCTGACAAGCAGTTAATGTAAAATGATTGGTATATGATTTGGCAATAGTATAATGATTTTTCTAGATTTGCTAAATCTTCGACGTGACCGGCGCCTGTACACACGTTTCGAGGGAAATTTGATCGGATTTTAGCAATTAATGAAGATCAAAACAATGGGTATTGTCTTGTCCATGCAATTAATACGACCGATGGTTCTAGCCTAGATGACCGTTGCTCCAGAGATTATTACCTTTGTTATAAGTTCAAAGATCATTCAGGTAGAAGGGTTATTTTTGTGATTTCTGACAGTTAAAGAGAAATTTAAAGAGTTTTCCCTATCAAGAGATAACCCAGTTATAGAGTGCTAAGTTTACCCCAATTTCGCAGCCATTACCAGTTCAGAGTATTGCACCGAGTGGTCTCTGTCCGAGACGGAGCCTTTAGAGGACATTGTGCAGAGATTCCAGCATGGTGGCCTTAGGTCTGCTATGACAATGCTGCCCAGGGTTGTGAAATTAGGTACATCACAGGTCAGACAGCCACCAAGGATGAGGAGTCAAGCTCAGATTGTAGAAGAATCCAGCACGGAGCAGGAGGAAGAAGTTCCTATGGCAACAGAATACATCGTGCCACGAGTTGAAGACGCACCAGAGGTAAACATTCCCAAGGGTGCTAAGTTTCCTATTCCCATACCACCGATTGATTCCCGTGTAAAGGAAGATGGAGATATGTTAGGATATGCCCCTAATATCAAATTTATAGACTATAACCTTGGAGACAGTAAGGCATATCCCCAGTTTTGGTCAGACCAGTATCATACGATTCAGCGGAACCAAAGGACCGGTGCAGATGAATTTGTTCCTATGGAACATGTCCAAATTCTTGAGCACTCCGGCTTTCTCAATTTGTTGAGAATACCACATTTTGGACGTGGTGTAGAGGTTAATTCCGTGGTGCGTGTGCTACTTTATTTTGTACATGGAGGTTACCTCTGGCTAGGTAACAAGGTCAATCTGAACATTGAACTCATACACCACATCACCGGGCTGTCCAAGACTAGTAAGGACCCTAAGATACATATATCAGGAAAAACCAAAGACTCCAAGCTACCAACAGCCCTAGTTACCAAGTATAAGCTACAGAGAGGAGGTTGGGCTTATGACCTCATAGCAATACCAGACGATACACTCAGATTCATAGCAGGTCTGCTCGTAGGTAGACTGTTAATGAAAGTTCAGCCAAAGGAAGTCACAGGATCAATAATTCACCTTGCCATACAAGTTGCAAAAGCTGAACAATTTAATTGGTGTTTATTTTTACTAAATATTTTTCTTCAATATTGTTTGACAGCACAGGATGAAGCAAATCACCCCTTCCATTTCTCATGGCTGCTCATATTATGTGCATTCGTCGGATGGAAATAACTGCCCCATACCCAGTTTATACAGCTACAAAGCGACGACTGCAGAGGCGCGCACTATGCAAACTTATGGGAGAGCAACAGCCCAGCCAAGAAAAAGTTCAATATGATAGTATTCTATGAATACTATAAGCTATTGAAGAGAGTCATCCAACAGACACCATGGATCACTACAGAGACTATTGACATATATGATAATCGGCTTGACTTCATGGCGAACAGCCATAGAATCTACCTAAGGCCAAAACGGTCTAAAATGGATAACTGGGCAAATGGATCGTTCAGGATGACAGTGCAGGATGTCGAAGACGTCATCAAAGAATTTGATGATGAGTGGAAGAAATCATTAGAAGATTCCACAGTTCTACCAACAGGTTCCGCACAGACATATCCTATGGACAAAGGAAAAGACAAAGAGGGGCCCCAGATGAAAGATACAGCAGAAGGAACACCATCGACACAAAAGAGGAAAGATGCAGAAGAGGAACCAATACAGGCACCAAAGAGGAAAAAATCAAAAGTTTCAAAGCCATCTTTAGAGACCGCACTGACAGATGATGACTATGAGCAAATTGTAGCAAGATTGAAGGAGAAAATGAAGGATTCATTCGAGGCGATGTAGCTATCGTAGGACAAGCCGCAGAGCACGGTAGACAAGCAGATTTTGGAGATGAAAGCAGTAACTAAAAAGATTGCCATAATGCAAACTCATCCAGTCAAGGCGACAGCTGGAGAAAGCTGAAAACAATCAGTTTCTCGCGAGGAAATCCTTGTCAAGGATCGCATCAATACAGTGTTGATACCGCCAAGGAGCATTCGAATCCCTGATTCAATGATTGATGTACAGATACAGATTAGACAACCTGTCGAGGTTAAGCTTGCATAGTTCCCTGTTGATCAGTTACAAATGATCTGGCAGCAACTAGCCACAGAGCTCAGGGATAGGGAGCTTGTGACTTATAAACAGAACACCCAGCTGAAACAGAAGAATGCAAAACTCACCACAGGAATTCAGACAAAGGCAGATGAGATAAGAACATATGAAGAAAGAGAACAGGATCTCATCCAGACCTTGCAGAGCATCGCACTGGAGTTACCCCAGTGTAACATTGGGTTTGCCTTACCTCTATCGTAGAAGGTAAGAAGAGTTGCAGACAGAGCAAAGGCTCTGGAGGAGACAGTGACTAATATGGGGGAAGACCACAAAGTGCAAATTGTTGAGCTTGAGGGTCAAGCACTAGGCACACTGCAGGAAAACAAGGAAGCAAGGGCAGAGGCCTTTAGACTTGCTTCAACACACATGAAGAGTCGCATAGATGATGTAGAGTCATTACTAGCCGATGTGACAAGGACATGGTTAGAGCTAGATGAGCTTCCAGACATAATGGCATTGTAGTAGAACATCCAAAACATAGAGAAGGCCATGACAGCAATGAGGGAAGAAACCAAGAGCTTAGGATCTCTTGCAAATATGAGGAAGACGACGGAGATGAACCGCTTGTAACAGGAAGTGCGTCGGTTAAGAGCAAAAGAGATACGATTCAATAACCTGCTTGAACCATATCAGCAACAGATTGTAGAGCTAATCGACAAGGTTGAGCAGAAGGTCAAGGAGTTCACTACCAGCAAGAGTGAAATTGATGAGTATACAGAAGACTCCAGCATTAGTCAAGCTATGCTTGAAATGGTACAAGAGTTTGTCGAAGCTATGAACAACAAAGTCGTAGGACTTCGAGTGAGATTCGCAAGGAATTCCCAGGAAGCCAAGGAAAAGCTATAGTAGGAGAAGTAAGCTATTAGTTGCTCAGGGATGAGCCACATGTAAGTGTTAGGGGACTGTCGGAGCAGGGTCCCGCAGCTATAGGAAAAGCTGCTACATCGAGACAGGGAATTCAAAGAAGAACAGTACCCGAGCGGCCGAGGAGAGAGAGCTCAACCGCTGCACTTAAGGCAGCGGCAAAGACAGGAGGGCTCAGCTACCCTCATAAAAGAAAAGGAGCAATGGGCCGAGGCATTGAAGACAAAGGATAGAAGCGGAGTGACTGAGGAAGCGGTGCCCATACCCACGATCAGCACCGGGAAGCATGGAATACTGCAGAAAGCTGTGGTGTGACGGAAAGTGGCAGTTCAAGTACAGATAGGCTGACTTTCACAGTTAGGGTTTTTGGGGTTACTGTTGGGACAGGCCCACAGTGTTGTAATGGCGAGACCTTCGGGCCACCTATATAAGGATCTATTTTGTATTGTAAAAGGTTAGGCATGGGTAGCTGTTTAAACAGTTAGACAGTTAGCCTTCTGAGTCATTTAGCTAGCTGAGTGTCTCTAGTGTCTCAGTATTGTAAGAGTTAAGCTCTGGTTCTGTTATTCAGTGAGTATTTGTCTTACTGTAACTAGTAGCTATCTCTAAGATCATGTATGTAACAATCCATAGGGATTGAACAATCTGCGGGGATTGAGAGAGAGAGAGAGAAGAAGAAGAAGAAGAGTATATTGTAAGAGAAGGCAATATAAGAGAAGAGATCTAAGAGGGAAGGGCTCCTGGCAGTGTGCACAGAGTTTTCCAGAAGATCTCAAGCTGCATATTAGGTTGCAGGAGAACTGTGTTTACTCTCTCAAGATATAATATAAAAACCAGTTCCCATGGACGTAACTTCCCCCATGGAGGTGAACCGCATAAAATCAGTGTGTTGTGTGACTGTTCATGTGACTGTGCTTTATTTATTTGTTATCTGTTATTCATTACATGAACTTGACTACCACTTAATGAATGAGTAATTGTATGCTATCTTTAGTTACAATAGCGTGGAATATTACTATGAGTAGAATCTGTTAAGTATTCTGTATACGAGTTCTCAGTACTTGATGCGTGATAGTTGCAGTTACAGTGTTAAGTGATTTCTGCATATTAGTTCAACAAGTTGAGTATAGTTGATGATAAGTGTATTAGATTGTAAAAGTCTAAGTGAGGCTGTTTAAGCTTAACTATTATACTATGAGAAAATCCATTGGACCATGAGAGTCATATTGAAGCCTTACCGTTAAAGATATCATCGTATAGAAAGGCGATATCACACTATTGGAGGAATCGTGGTGTGACATATCGCGGGTTAAGAACTGAGCAGAGGATATAGTTTGTGCATCGTGCTAGCATCAACGATGCGATAAGATATCGCACCCTCCTAGGACCAGCGAGTAAGAGAGGTCACCATCGCAGAGAGATCCTGCTGACTAAGAAAGGTCGTGCGACCACCAGGATGCTACAGAACTTGACTGAGGACACTTGAGTCCTCAGCCAACCCATCCAAGATCACTTCGGGTGAGACTTCAGACCACCTTGTGGTCTATCACCGAAAGGGCCAGTGAGCTAGGGGTTTTGTTGGTACATTAAACAAAACCCAGGTCTACCCAGAGAGACCAACAAGCAGGTACTGACAGTCAAGGAATCAGCCGAATACTGATGCCATATATAGAAGATCTAGGGCATCAATATTATATCACCATTGGGTCGAAGAGGGTCACTAGAGTCAAAGGCCACTTGCATGCATGAAATCCGGGCATGATTTAATGATGCATGCACCCGATTAAGTACTCTCCATGCACATGCATGCAAGTCAACTACAAATTAGAAGATAAAGTGACATAATTAGGTCAAAAGTTACGGTTTTTACAATTGAGAGTTATAAAAGAAAGATAAAGTGAATGGAGAAGTCACTTATGTGATAATTGATTTGTGGAGTCGAATTGGAGAGCTCGACAAGTTAAGTTGGGGTTGAGCGCATGCTCAGCTAACTAGTGTATTTCGACAGCGAAATCTATCTTCCCTAGTTCATCATTAGGTTGGATCATCTGGGTTCAGCACTAGTTCATCATCAAGTTACATTCTACAGTTATTCTAGGAGGTTGATTATTCATCCAGCCAAAGGGTTTCACCATCACATCGTGTCACCATGATTAGAGACAAAGCAATTGGTTTTCTTACCTATAGGGGTCAGAGCTTCTGCATGCTGCTTCCATCATCATCAAAGGGGTATTATAACCCTAGTGCACATCATATGGGCTTCTAGCAGTAGATTATTTATTATTCTGGAGCTTATATAGTTTGAGAGGAGGGCGCATTCACCTATGGAGGACGATTTGGTGTATCTTCTTATTCCTCCAGCAGAATCTTTGCATGCTGGGACTAGTCTCTTCACCATCAGTTGATCTATATACCAGTATGTACATGCATTGATTTCTCCTATTTTATAGCATCTCAGTATTTTTCTAGGGCACGTATTTGCATGCATGCAAATTTTGGGATTTGCTTTCCTATTTGATTAAGGAGTAAGTCTATTAGCCATATACAGTATACACATAAACAGGAAAATATCATTTTGGGATATTACAGTGGTATCAGAGCTATTTTCCTTTCCATCTATGGGCATGCAAAAATTATAAATGAATCCAGGAGACCCATATAGCATTACTCATAGGAGACAAAGGTATAGAGACAGAGAAGAGGAGTTAGAGGACATAGATTTGGGGAACATAGAGTATCATTTTGAAAAAGGAAAAGAAACAATGGCTGATGATGATAAAATAGCTTTCAATAGTCTCATATCATCCATAAAAGAACTCACCACTAGGCAAAAATAAATGATGAGCACCTTCAGGCAAATGACTGAGAAGAATGGTCCCACCCCACACAGTCCCTTATTTCCCAACAGTGATAGGTTATCCAGCAATAGTAGTAGGGAGCACTTAAATACCAACATGTAGATCCATCCCCATATACACAAGCCTTTACGACCTACCATGCCTCAATTCTTAGATAGTCCAGCTGCAGTGCCTCTAGCACAATTAGAACCAGAAGAACCCATGAGTGCCTATCTGAGAGAATATAGGGCTTTAGGAGAGGACTTCCATTCAGCCATGACCTTCACTGACTTCTGCCACTTTAAAAGTAAGAACAAACCCAAATATTACAATAGGCCATTTACCCAGAACTATGAGTTATAGCGCACCATAGGGAAACTGACTATCCCTACCTTTGAGGGCACCCAGGGTGGCCCAGCTAGAAATTAGGTGTAGAAGTTGGATACATACTTCCAAATCAACCCCATGATTGAGACAGATGCCATTAAATTGGCTACTTTGCATTTGGACAAAGAAGCACATGAGTAGTGGTACCACGGGTTAGTGACACTGGGTCACAACACCATAACCTCATACACAGATTTTACATAGAGGCTCATTGAGAAGTTTGATCAAAAGGATCTAGAGGTACACTTTAGGGAGCTGGCACAGCTCAAGCAGATAAAGAGTGCATATGCTTTTATTTCTTAGTTTCAGAGGATAGCAGTCATGGTCACAGATATATCAGAGAGCAGGTTGATTATGTTGTTCATTGAGGCTCTCACTGAACCCTTATGGGGATGGGTCAAGTCTTATAGGCCGACCACCCTAGCAGATGCCATAAGATGGACTAGAGACTTGTAGGATGCAGTGCCCAAAAATAGGTTTCCTCCGAGGACCAATGTTCCTATTAAAGATAAAGAAAGGAAACCATGGCCCAAGAAAGAATGGATGGACAATGATACCCGATAGGACCTTAGAAGAAAACATTTATGTTTTGCTTGCCAGGAACCATGGATAGCAGGTCACAGATGTTCAGGAAAAGGAAAGGCCTACTACATAGACGCTTATTCTGACAATGAGGAGGATGAGGATTACTAGGATCAGGAGCAGGGAGAGACAATATAGATAGTTGTTGAGGGACATGCCTCAGGAGGTACCATTGCTACCATGACAGGGGTTTTTAGATTCCACACTCTTCATATCAGAGGTACCGTACAGGGCCACAGAGTGGGAATACTGATATATGGTGGGGCATCCCATAACTTTATTGATGCTACATGGGTTAAAAAGAGAGACATTCATAGTGAGATCTTTGATGGGTTTTCGGTAGCAGCAGCAGGTCACACCATGGAGTGTAGTCAAAGGATTCCTAAATTAAAGGTAACGCTTGGGAATTATATAGTGATAGAGACATTCTATGTGGTAGATGTACCTAACATGAATGTGGTACTAGGATTTTAGTGGATGTATTCCATAGGGAAGTATTCCACAAACTACCATACCATGGAGATGGATTTTACAGGAGCAGAAGGACAGAAGGTGGTATTGAGAGGGATGAATATCTATCCTCCCACATCAGTGACATCACATAGGATGGAGGCAATACTCTGGTAGGGAGATATTGAGTGGGTTGTAGAGTGCATGGTTACCTTCAAGAAACCACTAGATGAGGCCACACAACATCCAGTAGATATAGAGGCCTTACTACAGAAGCACAAGGTAGTATTCGGAGACATTCCAGCAGGTCGACCTCCAGATAGGGGATTTGAGCACATTATTGAGTTAGAGGATGGAACCCAAGTAGTTATCACCACTCCTTACAGACATCCCAAGAGGTATAAATATGAGATCGAGAGTACAATCAAGGAACTACTCAAGCTGGGATACATCAAACCTAGCTCCAGTCCCTTTGCATATTTAGTAGTTCTAGTGAAGAAAAAGGATGGAACCTTATGCATGTGCATTGACGTTGGTTGTACCTCTCTTGCAAACCTGGGTTTACTTTACTGTACCAAAAAAACCCCTAGCTCACTGGCCCTTTCGGTGATAGACTGCAGAGCGGCCTAAAGCCTCACCCGAAGTGATCTTATATGGGTTGACTGAAGAATCATGTTTCATCAACCAGGTTCTATAGCATCCTAAGTTATTTGACTCTACTTAACCAGTGGGTTCTCTCTGCATGGGCTGTATCTCTCTTCCTAGAAGAATTTACTATGAGACTGACTCTTATTGCATCACAACTTCTAACACGATGCACGAACTTCCTCTTCCATTCAACTCTTAACCTGCGATATCTCACACCGCAGCTCCTCCAACAGTGCGATATTGCCTTTCTACACTGCGATACTTCCTACAGTGAGACTCAATATACTTAACAACTCTCAAGGTCCAACGAATTCCTTTCTGGGTATGGTATCTTAGCTATCCTTCATTAAGGTGTTAAACAACCTCACTTAAGGCTCTACAGTTTAACATGCTTAACATCAATCTCACTCAACTTGCTGAACTAAATATACAGAGGTCACTTAACACTGTAACTGTTACTGTCATGAATTAAGCACTGATAAACTCATATATAGAATACTTAACACATTCAACCCGCATTTAACCTTCTATGTTACTGCAACTGAAATATAGCATACATACATTCATTAACTGATGAGCAACGTTCATGTAACGAATAACAGACAGCAAACAAGCATAGCACAATCACATGAAACAGTCGCACAACACATGGATTTTACACGGTTCACTTCCAGGGGGGAAGCTACGTCCATGGGAACTGTGTTTATATTATATCTAGAGAGAGTAACACAGTTCCACTAGATCCTATTATGCAGCTTGAGATCTTCTGGGAAACTCCATGCACTCAGCCGGGAGCCCTTCTCTCTTAGATCTCTTCTCTTCCTAAATTGCTTTCTCCTTACAATATATCCTCTCTCTCTCTCTCTCTCAATCCCTATGGATTGTTACATTCATGCTCAGGGAGTTGGCTGCTGGTTACAGTGAGATAACTACTGACTGAAATCAGAACCAGAGCTCGACTCTTTCTCAATATCTTACAACACAGGCAACCAGCTAGCTAACTGTCTAACTGGCTATCTGTCTGACTACCAACTAACTAACTAGCTAGATATCTAACTTTCTAATCCTTCATAATACAAAATACATGCTTTTATAGGTGGCCCGAAGGTCTCACCATGATACAAAAACTATGGGCCTATCCCAACAGTAACCCAAAAACCCTAACTGTGATAGTCGTCCTATTTGTACTTTGAATTGTCGCTTACTAGTCATACTACAGCTTTCTGTAGTCTTCCACAATGTCCAGTACTGATTGTGGGTATGGGCGCTACTTCCTCGGTCGCTCCCCTTCTATCCTTTGTCTTTAATACCTCGGTCCATTGCTCCTTCTTCATTCATGAGGGTAGCTAAGCCCTTTTGTCATCACTGCTGCCTTAAATGCGGTGGTTGAGCTCTCCTCTCAACTGCTTCAGGTACTATTTCCTTTGACTTTCCGGTTTTGATATAGAATATTTTCCTATAGCTGCAAGACCCTGCTCCAAAACTCCCCTAACACTTACTTGTGGCTCGTCCTCGAGCCACTGGCATCTGGTTTCTCTTTTTGTAACTTCTCCTTGGCTTCCTACGAAGTCTTCGCGAACCTCTCCCTGAGTCCTGTGACATCTTTGTCAATAGCTTTGACATAGTATTGTGCCGCTTCCAACATAACTTGACTAATCAAGGGGTCCTTTGCGCTATCAATTTCACTTTTTCTTGTAGCGAACTCCTTGACCTTCTGCTCAACTGCATCGACCAGCTCTGTGATTTGTTCCTGATACGGTTGAAGCATATTATTGAATTGTATTTCTTTTTCTTGCAACCGCTGTGCTTCCTACTGCAAATGGTTCATCTCTGTCATCTTCTTCATCTTTGCAAGAGCTCCTAAGCTCTTGACTTTTTCCTTTATTACTGATACTACATTTTTTATGTTCTGGATGCTCTGCTACAAATCCAGTCTATCTGGGAGCTCTTCTAGCTCCGATCACATCTTCGTCACATCAGCTAGCAATGACTCTGCATAATCTATGCGACACTTCATCTATGTTGAAGTGATTCTAAAGGCCTATTCCCTTGCTTCCTTGTCTGCCTTAGGCGTTCTTGGTGCTCCAGCCTTAAGCTTAGCAATCTACGCCTTGTGGTCTTCCTCCATTTTGACCATTGTCTCTTCCAGAGCCTTTGCTCTATCTGCAATTTTTCTTACTTTCTATGTCAGAGGCAAGGTGAATTATATGTTACACTGGGGTAACTCCAATGCGATGTTCTGCAGGACCTAACTTAGATCCTATTCTCTTTTTTCATATTCTCTTAACTCCTCAGCTTTTGTCTGAAAGCCTGTGGTGAGATCTGCATTTTGTTGCCTCAGCTGCGTGTTCTGTTGATAAGTCGCAAGATCTCTATATCTAAGCTCTGCGGCTATATACTACTATATCATTTGTAGTTGATCAACAGGAAACTGTGCCAGATTAACATCGACAGGTTGTCTAACCTGTATCTGCACATCAATCATCGAAGCAGGGAATCGGATGCTCCCTCGCGGTATCAAAACTGTATTGGTACGATCCTCTGCAAAGACTTCTTCATGGGAAATCAATGGGGTTGAGCTTTCTCCTACTGTCACTTTGACTGGCTGAGTCTGGATCATGGTAGTCTTCTCAGTTAGTGCTTTCAATTCCAGAAGCTGCTTATCTATCATGCTCTGCAGCTTGTCCTGCGATGTCTGTATTGCCTGAAATGAGTCCTGCATCTCCTCTTTCAATATCAATGCGATTTTATCATAGTCATCCTCTTTTAGTGCGGTCTCTATAGTTCGCTTTGAGGCTTTGGTATTTTTCCTCTTCTGTGCCGCTGATGGCACTTCTACTGCATCTTTCTCTTGGAACCCACCTTATCCTTTCCTTTGTCTAATGGATCTAATGGTGCAGTTTTTGTTGGTACAATTCCTACTATGGAATATTCTAATGCCTTCTTCCACTCTTCATCAAAATATTTGATGACATATTCTACATCCTGTGATGTCATCCTGAACGATCCAATAGCCCAGTTATCCGTTCTAAACCCTTTCGGCCTCAGATAGATTGTATGCTTGTCCTCAATAAAATCAAGCCGATTATTATACATGTCAACAACCTCTATGTTGATCTGCGGTGTTTCCTGGATGACTCACTGTAAGAGATTATAGTATTCATAGAATACTATCATATTGATCTTTTTCTTGGTTGGACTGTTGCTTTCCCATAGGTTTGCATAGCGCGCGCCTCTGCACTCGCTGCCTCGTAGCTGTAGGAACTGGGTATGGGGCGGCTCTCTCCACCCGATGAATGCACATAATATAAGCAGCCACGAGAAATGGAAGGGGTGGTTTGTCTCATCCTACACTATCAAACAATATTGAAGAAAAATATTTAATAAAAACAAACACCAATTAAATTGCACACCTTCTGCGACCTGCACAGCAAGGTGAATTACTGATCCTGTGACTTCTTTTGGGTGTACTTTGGTTAACAGTCTGCCTGCAAGCAGACTGGCTATAAATCTAAGTGTATCATCTATTAGGGTTGTGAGGTCGTAAGCCCAACCTCCTCTCTATAGCTTGTATTTGTTAACGAGAAGCCCTGGTAGCTTAGTATCCTTACTTTTCCCTGATATATGTGTCTGAGGGTCCTTACCGATCTTGGACAGCCCAGTGATGCAGTGTATCAAGTCGACATTCAGATCAATCCGGTTACCCAACCAAAGGTAACCTCCATGTACACAGGAAAGTAGCACACACGCCACGGCATTAACCTCTGCACCTCCTCCAAAATGTGGTATTCTCAACAGATTGAGCAAGCCTGACTACTTAAGAACCTAGACATGCTCCATAGGAACAAACTCATCTGCATTGGTCCTCGGGTTCCTCTGGACCGTAAGATACTGATCCTACTGAAATTGAGGATATGTCTTACTATCTCCAAGGTTATAGTCTATAAATTTGACAACAGGGACATATCCTAACAGTTCTCCATCTTTCTATACACGGGAATCGATCGGCAGTAATGGAATAGGAAACTTAGCACCCTTGGGAATGGTTACCTTTGGTGCATCCTCAACTCACAGCACAATGTATATTGTTGCCATATGAACTTCTTCTTCATGCTATGGGCTGGACTCTTCTACTATCTTAGCTTGACTCTTCATCCTTGGCGTCTGTCTGACCTCTGGTGCACCTAATTTCACAACCCTGGGTGGCGTCGTCATAGCAGACCCGAGGCCACCATGTTGGAATCGTCGCACAACGTCTTCTAAAGGTTCTTTCTCGGACATAAACCAAGAAGTGCAATACTCTAGACTAGTAATGGCTGCAAAAATAGGGAAAACTAGCACTCTGTAACTGAAGTATCTCTGCACAGGAAAACTCTACAAATTGCTCTATAACTCTCAGAAATCGAAAAAGTAACCCTTCTGTCTGAATGATTTGTGCATTTATAATGAAGGTGGTAATATCTGAAGCAACAGGCACTTAAGCTAGACCCATTGGTGGTCATTTATTGCATAGAAAAGACTAACACTCGGCGCCCTGATCCTCATTAAGTGCTAGAAATCCGATCATATCTCCCTTGAGAATTATGTACAGGTGCTGGTCTCGACCAAGATTTACCAAATCTAGGACAATCCTTGTACTGTTTCCAAATCTAGGGCAACGTATATCTACCATATCTAGATTAATTGCTTGTCAAAGGGCGAAGTGACTGGCCTGCTGTCCCTTTTCAAAATTGGTCTTCATGGCACGGGGAACATCGCCTCGCTACGATGTCACACTGCATCATCAAAAAGTTGGCATGAACTTTGCAACGTTCTAAAACTGCGCAAGCGTCCTATGACTTGCGCAAAATAAACTTTCCTGCTGCGATTCGTCCTACTTAGAATCTTTTTTTTTGTTGGGTGTAGACTACTTATGGGTGCAATGCCTCCTTTCAACCACACTGGACATCTGCACAGGCTAGTTATCCGAGCTAGGGATGGGAGGTGGAGTGGCTATCACTATATAAATCTTAAGCCTATTTCCATTAATCAAAGTAGGAACAAGCTCCCCATTCAGTTTATTGAGCTAAACAGCACCTCCGTCTGTGACTTGCTGGATCTGATATGGCCCCAACCAATGTCTCTTGAAATTTCCTGGAAACTTAACAAACTTGATGTCGTAAAGGAGCACTAAGTCTCCTTTTTGAAAAATCTTGCTCTTGATGTGCCTGTCATGCCAAGATTTTTCTCATGCCTTCTGCACTTTTTGATGAAATCCTGTGATGAATCTGTCTTCTTCTAAGGCAAGCAGTTGTGCTAATATTTCATTCATTGTATCTGTATCAGCCATGAATCTCTTAAATTCATCCCATGATGCAATTTTTTCTTTATGTGCATGCCACCATCTTGCAGGTGTGGCTCTTATTGCAAGGTCAATAACTGCCATCCTCTGCTCATGAGGAATTTCCTACTCAAACTGTTGTAAAAAGTCTTTGACATCTGCGAAGCCATCGAACGATGGAATATCCTTAACCTCTGTTCCAATCCATCGCAATGACTTAGTCATAAATGCACATCTGCGAGCTGAGACTTCGTAAATTCTATTCTGTCAATTTTCTAAACCAACCTCTGAATCCGATGCAGATGAGTTGTCGCATCGCCAACTAATATTTCCTTCCACGTTAGGATTGATATAATCACTCTAGTTAGCAGTCATCTAATAGAAGATCTCCATGTTACGCACCTCTTCCTCTGCTCTGATAGGTTCAATGTATCGAGGACCCTGAAAAGGATCCAACGGTGCGATGAATCTAATCTGTTTATCCTCAAAGGTCATTTGTATTTTATTCAAATCGATAACAACCATGTTATCAATTTCCCAATCAATACCTAATAAAGCTGGATACGGTCTGCTATCGCCAATAATTTCTATGACTTCAAAAAACTACAAAACGGTGAACTTTGTCAATATCAACTGGTAATTGAGGTAATCGACCCAGTGGCGATACCCTCTGTTGATTGGCTAGTCGCAGATGGATAGGTGATATGGATAACTTAGGGCTACCCATATGTTCCCATGTCTGTTTAGTAAGAACATTTACCTCTGATCCTAAATCTAGGATTACCTCATCCATTTCAAACTCTCCAATTAGTGCTGTGAGTCTCGTTTCTCTTCATGTTCTTGTATGGCCTATAATATTATGAACAGCACGTTGCGTACTTCTCACAAAAGAAGTATGCTAATACTGATCTATGATGCGTTGAAGCTCTCCTATGGCTTTCTCATTTCTTATGAGTTTCAAGCAGCTCTACAGGAAGGATTGTACACTTCCTATCAACTCATCCTCTTCGCACCTTCTCGATGTGGTAGCCTGCGATGTCTGCACAGGACTAACGCCACAAGGTTTTTCCTGTGATATGCCCCTATGAGGCAATATCTACGATCCTACTGGTGTAGGGTCAGTAAAGAAAGTTTTAGCTTACTGAAATGTTTCTTTGTTCTTCTACAGGTCAAGTGGTGTAGACTTATCAGTTGCTTTATGCACCCACTTTGGACCTGTATTCTTTTCGGCATCCTGTGATGTCTTACTAGTAGAAGCACCACTACGAGTCATAATATTGACTCTTGTTTCTGGTTCTTTCTGCTCAGCAGCAATAAGCTGAATATTCTGGTTTATTGCTGGCTTAGGATCCTTAATCTTGGCTATCAAGATAGGACATTCTTCTATAGTATGATCATAGGACTTGCAATACTTACTTGTGTAGTAGGGTTCTGACAATCTCTAGCATAATTCCCTACAGCTCCATAGTTATAACAAACAATCGGTCCACGGCCATGGCCAAAGCCTCCACCACGGCCTCTTCCTTTGAATCCTCCACCATGGCCATCATGAGTCGGTTCATGCTGGGGTCCTGCTACTGGTCCTAATGTCTCTGACTAGACTCTATAGAAGTCATGTTTTCTCTCTATCATGAGATCATAAGCTCTGCAATTATTTTCATTGTGTCCTACTGACTTACAGAATTTACAGTATAAATTCTTAGGAGTTTGTACATACTTCTGAAGTAAAGGGAATTCCTGTGGTCTATGTCCTCTTGTTCTACAGATCTCACACCATGGCCCTTGATTCTGTAGTAAGGGGTTAGGAGCCCCACTTTCTAGATATTCAATGAATACTAGACAGTTATTTTTAGTATGGCCATGTCCTTTACACTTTGTACACCATAATTCTTGTTCAACCTCTTTTCCTTTCTTAATCTCATGTAGCTGTAAAGTGAGATTGGATAACTGATTCTGTAAGTTTGTCATACCTGTACTAGTCTCATCTAGAGGTGAAGCCTCTAGTTTCATTTCCATCTCCAATGCTTCATCCTGCGTATGGAGTTTTTGTTGCATTAGTGGAAGTCTGATATGAGGGAGCAGTGCTACGATGAACCATTCCTTATGCTGCTCCAGCGCAAACTCAAAACTAACTTGGTCTATAAGGGCTTTAAATTTCTGATCAAAATCCCATACTGACTCTGCGGGTAACTGTTTGATGTCTTTAATTTCTCTGATACATTGTGACTCGGACTTGGGTTTCTTAAATTCCTTAATCATTGTGGTTCTGACCTCTACGAGTGTTCTAATTTGCGCTGATGTATACTTCATATACCATGTTAAAGCTCATTCTCTAAGTGTAGTAGCCAACTGGACAAGCTTAGTATTGTCATCCTGGATCTGTTTAATGGTCCATACAGCTTCACATGGGAACCAATGTTGTTCTGGGTCTTCTGCCCCTATACCCCTAAAGGTAGGTAATTTCATGTCGTCCCCCATTCTATTTCTACATGGTGGATTCTGGTTTGTTGTATTACTACCACTTGGCAGTGTAAATGTAGTATGTACCATGTGTGAACTACTAGATGGAGTTCCTGCAGGATTATTCTGAGTCTCAGTTTTTTTCTGTGGTGTATAAGGGTGGTAAGGGATATCCCCTACTGTTCTTTCTCTATTACTTTGACTCTGTTCTCTAGTACTGTCTGAACTATCTTTAAAGAAGGAAGATTTAAAATCTACTTTATATATTTTACCGCTACATGTACATCCAATTTCTTCAGAATCACTCTCAAACTCTTGTGACATTACACTTACTTAACTTATTTATCTGAGAATATATCCAGTACTCCTTTTTCATAAAATAACATCTTAAGGAATAGATTTAAAGAGTTCAAGTACTGACCGCGATATCCTTTGAAGAAGTACCTCTCTGCTTCGCTGAAACTCTTTCTTTGATCAACTGCAAACTCTGTAATGAAACCTTCCATAAAAATCGCAAGCCAGAAGTCTACTACCCACGAAATGGGATTATCTATGCTCTTCACGGTGTGAATCAGCTCCAGTGTCCAGACAATGTTCATTTTCTTCTTGAATATATGCTTATCATTCAACCTTGACAACCAATCGTACAACTCATTTGCATAGGTCACAAAAAATATCTCATCCAGGTCTGTGAAGATATCTTTTTGTAACCAGTCCTCTGTACTAAGCCTAGGACTCTTGTTTTCTTATGCATCAAATTCTCTTTCCTTAGACTCAACCCATTGGTTAAGTTCTTCTTTACTAGGGTGCCAACAGAAAATCAACTCTTCAATTTGTTCAATGGAACCATTTGCTGTTTGTACCTCTCTTGCAGACCCAGGTTTACTTTACTGTACCAACAAAACCCCTAGCTCACTGGCCCTTTCGGTGACAGACCACAGAGCGGCCTGAAGTCTCACCCGGAGTGATCTTATATGGGTTGGCTGAAGAATCATGTTTCCTCAACCAGGTTCTATAGCATCCTAAGTTCTCTGACTCTACTTAACCAGTGGGTTCTCTCTGCATGGGCTGTATCCCTCTTCCTAGCAGACTCTGCTATGAGACTGACTCTTATCGCATCGCAGCTTCTAAGACGATGCATGAACTTCCTCTTCCACTCAACTCTTAACTTGTGATATCTCACACCGCAGCTCCTCCAACAGTGCGATATCGCCTTTCTACACTGCGATACTTCCTACAATGAGACTCAATATACTTAACAACTCTCAAGGTCCAACGACTTCCTTTCTAGGTATCGTAGCTTAGCTATCCTTCATTAAGGTGTTAAACAACCTCACTTAAGGCTCTACAGTTTAACATGCTTAACATCAATCTCGCTCAACTTGCTGAACTAAATATACAGAAGTCACTTAACAATGTAACTATTACTGTCATGAATTAAGCACTGATAAACTCATATACAGAATACTTAACACATTCAACCCGCATTTAACCTTCTATGTTACTGCAAGTGAAAGATAGCATACATACATTCATTAACTGATGAGCAATGTTCATGTAACGAATAACAGACAGCAAATAAGCATAGCACAATCACATGAAACAGTCGCACAACACACGGATTTTACGTGGTTCACTTTCAGGGGGGAAGCTACGTCCATGAGAACTATGTTTATATTATATTTGGAGAGAGTAACACAGCTCCGCCGCAACCTATTATGTAGTTTGATATCTTCTGGGAAACTCCACGAGCTCAGTCGGGAGCCCTTCTCTCTTAGATCTCTTCTCTTCCTAAATTGTTTTCTCCTTACAATATATCCTCTCTCTCTCTCTCTCTCAATCCCTGTGGATTGTTACATTCATGCTCAAGGAGTCGGATTCTGGTTACAGTAAGATAACTATAGACTGAACTCAGAACTAGAGCTCGACTCTTTCTCAATATCTTACAACACAGGAGACCAGCTAGCTAACTGTCTAACAGGCTATTTGTCTGATTACCAACTAACTAACTAGCTAGTTATCTAACTTTCTAACCCTTCATAATACAAAATACATGCTTTTATAGGTGGCCTGAAGGTCTCACCATGATACAAAACTATGGGCCTATCCCAACAGTAACCCAAAAACCCTAACTGTGACAGTCGACCTATCTGTACTTTGAACTATCGCTTACTGGTCATACTACAGCTTTCTGCAGTCTTCCACGATGTCCGACATTGATTGTGGGTATGGGCACCACTTCCTCAGTCGCTCCCCTTCTATCATTTGGGTTTAATACCTCGTTCCGTTGCTCCTTCTTCATTCATGAGGGTAGATGAGCCCTCCTGTCGTCGCCGCTGCCTTAAATGCAGTGGTTGAGCTCTCCTCTCGGCCGCTTCAGGTACTATTTCCTTTGACTTTCCTATCCCGATATAGCAGCTTTTCCTATAGCTACGGGACCCTGCTCCAACAATTGATTACAGGGCACTCAAGAAGAAGACCATAAAGAACAAGTATCCCATCCCTAGGATTGATGAGTTAATGGATGAACTACAGGGGGCAAAGTACTTTTCCAAAATTGATCTCCGCTCAGGGTACCATCAGATTTGGGTCAAGGAATAGGATGTTCCAAAGACCGCTTTCTGTTGCCACTACAGACATTATGAGTTTCTTGTGATGCCATTTGGGCTCACTAATGCACCAACTAATTTCCAATAATGCATGAACCATATCTTCAGGACATAGTTGTGTAAATATATTCTTGTATTCTTCAACGACATATTGATATACAGTCGAACTTGGGAAGAAGATTTGGGACATCTTGATGAAGTACTTGGTATTCTACAGGAGCATTCACTATATGCCAAAATGTCCAAGTGTGAGTTCAACATGTAGGAGATGTTGTACTTAGGACATGTGATAGGGGCCAATGGGGTCCAGGTACATTTAGAGAAGATTCGGGAAATTTTGGATTGGCCTACACCTAAAAATGTGACAAAACTAAGGATGTTTTTGTGCCTTTGCACCTACTACAGGAGGTATGTTAGTGGATTCTCACAGATGACCGCACCCCTCACAAATCTTACCAAGAAGGGAGCATTTAGTTGGTTGGAGGCAGCACAGCAAACATTCAAGAAAATGAAGGAGGTAATGAGTTCATGCCCAGTATTAGCTTTACTAGACTTTTCTCAATCCTTTGTGTTAGAATGTGATGCTTCACGAGAAGTAATTGGGGCAGTTTTGATGCAGAACAACCACCCCATTGCATTTGAGAGTAGGAAGCTCAAAGACTATGAGTGCCACTATTCGATATATGACAAAGAGATGTTAGCTATCCTCCATGCACTAACCAAGTTCAGGAAGTACTTAGTAGGTGCCAGGTTCAAGGTTAAGACAAATCACAACAACCTGAAATACTTCCTAGAGCAGAAAGAGCTAAACAAGAGACAACAGAAATGGGTAAGTAAAATTCAGGCTTATGACTTTGAGATTGAGTATGTAAAGGGGAAGAGCAATGTAGTGGCCGATGGACTTTCTAGACGACCAACTACTTTATCCCTTATGAGCATCTCATCAGATTGGAGGTCTCATATTTTGGTTGAGTACTCCAAAGATAAGTTTGCTTGCGATCTATTGGATTGATAGATTCAGGATGATTGGTACATGGTAATTGATGATATCATATACTACAAAAACAGAATCTTCTTGGTTCTAGAGTCTCCCCTCAAGAAGAAAATATTACAAGCATCGCACGATTCACCATTAGCAGGTCATCATGGGTTTCTCAAGACCTACAGACAGATTAGAGAAAGGTTCTCATGGAAGGGCCTCAAGAAAGATGTGATACAACATGTGAGGGAGTGCAGCTTGTGCCAACAAAACAAAATAGAGCACATCCACCCAGCTGGTTTACTACATCCCTTACCTATTCTCAAGCAGAAATGGGAGATAATTTCTATGGACTTCATTACTGGGCTGCCCAAGGTCCAAGGCAGAGACTTCTTGTACATAGTAGTGGACAGATTGACTAGGTTTGCTCACTTCTTTTCCATATCATCAGATTATTCAGCATCATAGGTAGCAAAATTATTTTTTAGAGAGGTATTTAGTCTCCATGGGTTACCCAAGACCATTGTTAGTGACAGGGAAAGAAAATTCACAGGAGCCTTTTGGCAAGACATTTTCTGGTTAGTGGGGACTGATTTAGCCATGAGCAGTAGTTATCATCCGCAGAGTGACAGGAAAACAGAGATTGTTAATAAATGGATTGAGGGATACTTGAGAAATTATGTATCAGGTCAGCAAAGGACATGGATCAAATGGTTACACTTTGGTGAACATTGTTACAAGACCACCTACCATATGACCATTAGGATAACCCCTTTTCGAGCCCTATATGGGTATGATGCTTCCACTTTTGCAGACTGGATATTTGGTGATACCAAGGCCCCCAAGGCCAAGGAGTGGATTCGAGAGGGTCAATATATCCTCAATATACTTAGGGAGAACATATAGGCTGCTCAGAATCAACAAAAGATATATGAAAACAGGCATAGAGTTGAGCGCAGTTTTGAGGTGGGAGACTTCGTTTATTTATGCCTCCAACCTTACCAATAGTCATCTCTTAAAAAGAAAGGAGCAGAAAAACTCCAAACTCATTTCTATGGTCCATACAAGATAATTTGGAAGGTCAGAGAGGTATCATATGAGCTAGAACTACCCCCAAAGAGCAAGATTCACAACTTATTTCATGTCTCCAATCTCAAGAAGGTGGTTGGTCAACAGATTGTTACATCTTTTGAGCTGCCTCCCCTTGATGATGAGGGGCAATTGGTTCTGATTCTGGAGTGCATCCTAGAGGTGTGAGAGTAGAAACTGAGGAACATAATCATCAGAGATTACCTGGTTCAGTGGAAAGATCTGCCTATAGAGGAGGCTACTTGGGAGGTAGAATATGTATTACAACACCCAGCTTTACAGTTGCTTGAGGACAAGCAAATTCGAGCAGGAAGGATTGTAATGTCCTCTTCTGCTTAGTCATTGAGGACCAACCCGATAACCTATGTAACTCCTATAGGTTCGAGAAGGTATTGACAATCAAGGAATCAGCCAAAGACTCATGCCATATATAGAAGATCTAGGGCATCAATATTATATCACCATTGGATCGAAGAGGGCCACGAGAGCCAAAGGATACCTGCATGTATGACATCCGGACATTATTTAATGATGCATGCACCGGATTAAGTCTCCATGTGTATGCATGCAAGTCAACTGCAAATTAGAAGATAAAGTGACCTAATTAGGTCAAAAATTAGGGTTTTTGCAGTTGAGAGTTATAAAAGAAAGATAAAGTGAATGGAGAAGTAACTTATGTGATAATTTATTTGTTGAGTTGAATTGGAGAGATTGACGAGCTAAGTTGGGGTTGAGCGCATGCTCAGCAAACTGGTGTATTTCGACAGTGAAATCTATCTTCCCTAGTTCATCATCAGGTTGGATCATTCAGGTTTAGCACTAGTTCATCATTAGGTTACATTCAACAATTATTTTGGGAGGTTGATTGTTCATCCAGCCATAGGTTTTCACCATCACATCATGTCACCATGATTAGAGACAAAGCAATTCATTTTCCTACCTACAGGGTTCAAAACTTCCGCATGCTACTTCCATCATCATCAGAGGGGTATTATAATCCTAGTGCACATCATCTAGGCTTCCAGAAGTAGCTTATTTATTATTCTGGAGCTTATATAGTTTGAGAGGAGGGTGCATTCACCTATGGAGAATGATTTGGTGTATCCCCTTATTCCTCTGGCAGAATCCTTGCATGCTGGGACCAGCCTCTTCATCATTAGCTGATCTATATATTTGTATGTACGTGCATTGATTTCTCGTATTTTATAGCATCTCATTATTTTTCTAGGGCACATATTTGCATCCAACTGCATGCATGCAAATTTTGGGGTTTGCTTTCCTATTTGATTAAGGAGTAAGTCTATTAGCCATCTACAGTATACACATAAATAGGAAAATATCATTTTGGGATATTATAACGAGATACAAGCTCAATAGTAAAATCTAATTCCTGTTTCAGAGGGAGTCCCAAAATGTCTTTCGGAAATACATTTGAATATTCCCTTAGAATCAGAATATCCTCCAGTTTTATTTTATCTCTATTAGTAGTGTTTTTTTCATTAATTACTGTTACGACAAAAGCTTTATAGCCCTTTCAAATAGCCCTCTTAAGCTGCAAAGCAGAAATCTGTCTTATGGCTATATTCCTAGGGATTCCTTTTACTTTTATTAACTCTCCATCATTGTTTATGCAAGTAAAGGTTTTATCAAAGCAATTCAGGACCATCCTATGATGTTCTAACCAATCCATACCAATTAACACATCATATGAACCTAAAGGTAACACATTGAACTTAACAGAGGTTTCAAACTGATCCATAGTTATTGCACAATTTTTAACAAAGCTAATTACTTTTTTCTTTGCACCAGTAGCCAACTGAACTAACCAAGATGTTGAAAACTTTTCAACTAAAAGCTTACACTTTTCTACTAGATTAGGAGAAATATAGCTTAAACTATCTCCTAGATCAATTAAAATAGATATAGGTATTTGATTTATCTTACCTTCCATTTCCACCATGGAAGTTTGATAATCTTCTTGTCGGTTCTCCAATACTGCATTGATCCTGAGCATTGTCCTCGCTAGATCACTAACAGTCATATCCTCCTATATTGTGTGTATGTTGCTAACAGTCTTCTTTCAATTGGGGCAAACTGATGCATAATGCAGACCAATACATTCCCAACACTTTATGGGTTCCTTTCATTCAAAATTCTTTGTATAGTTACTGTGGTTGTTAGTACATTCTTTATTCCTTTGATTGTTTGGATTGGTATGTGAATTACTTTTGTTCCCTTCGAAATTTTTACTAGGAAAATTTATGGTATTACTATTCTTAAAATTTTGATCAGTTACAAAATCTTTCTTTTTTGTTCAAAGTTATTATTTCTTTTGGCCTTCCAGTTGTTCATACCTTCCATTTTATGATTCTGTTCATAACAGAAATTTGCTTTTCTCATTGCTCCTTATAAAGTTTTCAGATTGTCATACTCAATTATGTCTTTTATATGATAAGGTAAACAACTGAGAAACTGTTGTACCTTAGGTTTCTCGTCCACAATATATGGCACATACCTGAGCAGACTTAGAAATTTACTATTTAGTTCTTTCTTTCATATTCATTGTTCCCAGTTTCAGCTTGTAAAATTCCTTATCCCTTTCCTCACAATATTGTTCAGATAAAAATTTATTTTTGAAATATTTCTTAAATGTACTCCAATTTATATTTTTCTCCCTTATACCTTTTACTCTTTTTAAGTCGTGCCACCAAATATCTGCTTTTCCCGTAAGATTATAAATAGTCATCCTGGCCTTCAGTTGATTAGAGTAGTTATAAATTTGGAAGTATTTCCTCATCCTGGATAGCCAGGATTCTGCTTCTTCCCCTTTTTTAGTTTCTCCATTAAAGGCTGGTGGCTTGATCTTCTTGAATTCCCCAGAGATTTATTCGTATGGTTTAAATTTTCTCTTCCTAGTATGGTGATTATCTTCACTACTTTCACTAGTATAATGGAAGTTTTGTTTATGTGAATAACCATATACTTCATAAGATGAGCTACTTTTGTTTTTAACTTGTTTAGTCCTTTTATCTTTATGCTGATAACCCATATCTTCAAACTCAGTTCTTTTATCTTTTTCCTCATTATGAAATATTTCCATTCAAATCTGATTTATCTCCTCCTGAGCTCTCAAAATCCTCTCATTTTCTTTCTTAACCGATTCCATCTCTGTTTTTAGTTCCTTAACTATTTGCAGTAGTTCGAAATAATTATTAGTTATCTCTTCTTATATAGGTTCTTTTTGAAAATTATTTCGTTCAGTGTAAGGAGACTCCTCGTGTGCATATTCTTCCAATCTATCCATACCTGTGATTAACTCAGGAAAAAAATTCTCTATGAATATCATTCAAAGAAAAATATCATCAGTATGTTTGTTTAAATTTACTGCTCTTCATATGCAAGTTGAGCCATAATCGGGCCTAGTGTCTGAACCTTGTGCTCTGATACCACATGTAATAACTCAAAAATTCATAAAAATTTAAAATTTTCATTTGACATAAAATGTCAAATGTCACTGCTAATGTACCCCTAATAACTATTAGCATATAATAAAACAGTTTGTAAGAGAAACACAGATTACTCCTTTATAAGAATTTGTATTAACTAGAGGCTTATCTTTAAAAACTGTGTTCGTACTATTTTCCACTTAGCTGTTGTAATTTTCCAGAAAGTAGAAAATAAACTTGTATTTTACTGATGCTAGGTATGTTGTTGGTTTTGTTTTTCAAGTAGGGGAAAAATTCTTAGGAATGATCAGGACTTACTTAGCTTAAAGCTAACACAGTGGGACTAATGGTTCTTTAACATTTTTAACAGGTAAACATATGTTCCAGTAAAAATAATATATATATATATTCAGATCAAGAAGATACTTTTCTAGCATAAATATGATGCTAGACTTAGAATGTTTAAATGCAGCTTGTCTCCATCAGAGGTAATGTTGATCTTATTTCAATCTTCACAACTCCATAAATATTTTACAACAAAACTGCATATGCATGGGTTAAAATGCATGTTCAGTTACTATCAAAATGACATCAAATCATCTGGATGATAAAGATTAAATTCTAATGAATACTTGTATTCCTACTACAGTAATTGTAATCTAGATTTAAATAGAAGAAATAAAGTTCACATCTTGATGCTTAGATGATTCAACAACGTTTGGTGTTTATCACATTTACCCTTGTTCTAGGGTTTTATAAACAATGTTTTTCTCAATAAATAACCCAAACCACTTTTACTTCTATCTATTTACTCATTATTATGATGCTAGAATTACACTAAGATTTCTTATATGGGTGTACGGACTGCATTTACTAGTATTCCCAAAAACACACTGCATTAAAGAAGTGGGTTAAGATTCTACTCCTAGTTGGAAGAATTCTTCTTTAAAACTTTAACACTCTTTTACTTGAATCTTAACCGTCCATTCCTAGTGTACCTTCAACTATAAATAGACCTTACACCAAGTTGCTTAGTAGATCTTTTTGAACTAAGGTTGATGGTTTGAAGAAATAAAATAGTGAGACATCTTATAATGTTTTGGTTCTAGTTAACAATATACTCTTTCAACTCTAGCAAATCAAAAGGCTAAGTCTAAGAATCACTAATCTCCTTATTACTATGGTTTAATATTAACAATATGCCTGTTACACAATTTCCATCAAACATAGTTAGTAAAATAACTATCTTATCTTGATTTATCCTAGAAGATATTTCCTATCTTAATCCTATAATTAATGAGGTAATCATTGAATAATCGATGGTGTATTACATTATTAGAAACCAAAGGAATAATGTTTTTTTTTTTAAGATTGTTGATTATAATTGCAATGGTTTTGATGTAGATCTGAACTACATAACCAAATAGTGACTTGGACCCACGATGAGGAAATAATTCTTCAAGACACGTGGGGATGTTTTGTCCACAACTCAAGTTGACTTAAAAATAAATACCCCAACGCTTCCTTTCGCATTGTAACTAGTCCTTAGACTAGTGCAGCTGAGCTGCAAGCTCGTGACCGCCATAACCTTGTAATGACCTCCGTTCTATAACTATTTTCCATAAAAAGTCAGTGAACTTGTCTCAGTGAGGTGATAAGGTAGTTTTCAAAGATTAAATATTGTTGTAGCTTACTGTGGGTGTATAAACTATTTTTCTTCTTTGATATTTAAGAAAGTAAACAATGGATAGAGTTTATAAAAGAGCACTCTTCATTCTCATTGGAGTAATGCTTGTTTTCCTTTGGGTTCATGACTCGGCGTCTTCTTAGATTCCGGCAAGGTGCCATTAAGTGATCTCAATTGGCTAGTTTCCACAACTTCATTCAAATTGAAATGCTAATAGGTAACGACCTAACACAGGTTTTAAGTTTTAGTGAAATTTGAATGGTTTAAATTATTAAAAGGTTTGTGACCATTGGATGGTTACTCTGTGCAGGTTCTCTTCACCACTCTGGATGCTAGAAGCGAGCTGGATCCTTCAACTTCCAATTATACAGACCCTAGTAAACCCCGGGTGTGCTGATGGTTTTTCCTACATTGGTATTATGGTGGTTGAAAAGATGGGAATGCTTCACTACGAGTTATGGACTCGGCCTCGGTTTTACTTGTTAGGATTTTACTTATTGTTGTTTTGTTTTTATATGACTCTTAAACCCTAGAGGTTATTAAAAGTAAAGAGTTTTAAGGCTAAAGCAGTTGAGACTTAAGGTTTGTGTGACAGAGCCGATACAGCCTGCGAAGATGTAAAAACTTCAAGTTTTTCACATTCGGCTTAAGCCGTGATGATACAAGTTCGACCACTACCGAGTTAATTTAAATTTTAACTGGTCTTTGCTGGCAGTTTATTCAATGAGACGTGTTAAAACAATATAGGGTTATGGAAGTATTGGTTACCAATTCGGGTTATTGTTTTTGTTTTAAATTGTATAGTTTATTTTTTAGCAGGCTTAACCCTTGGCCTAATATTTATAAAAAACCATTATACTTATTTTATTTTGTTTCTATTAAAATGTTGACAGTGTTATGTAATTTACAATTTCATTTAATATGAATGATTGATAGTGATTTAATCTTTGAATTTATACCAAGTTATTAGGCAAATAAAGTACTCTGTTTTTCTCTCATAATGGTTATTGTCTTTAGATAACCTACAGTTCTGTAATTAGATAGATTTTACAAAAATAATTTTAGTTCTGTTTCTATTTTTACTTTTAATAATTGTTATTTATAGCTGTTAAAATTTTATGTTAAGAGTAAGAATATACAAGAATGTATACAGAAATAAAACCTATCTTTCGTAAACCCTATGTAATCTTTGAGGTTTATAGTAAAACATCTGTTTTTGGTACATAATGTAAACATGAACTTGGAATAAATTATTATAAATACCTATGGAGTACTATCTAGGTTCAAACCCTAAATACTATTTTTACTGTCCCTATATTTGTTTATCTAACTCTATTTATTATGTTTATAATAATATTAGTACTAGTAATAGTTCTGTGAGTAGTATGACTTCTAATGATTAAGATATAATCTTTTTTTTCCTGCGATTAAATAATACAGATACTTTCATTAGATAGAATAAGTACTACTAGTTTTCTGTAAATAATTCATTTGCATTTTTCATTCAGAGTTGATAAACAAATCATCACATCTACTTAATCAACCAGCTGTACTAGAGTACTGCCTACACAAGCCATGGAAAAATATCGTATGGTAATTTCTATTTATTCATTTTTCATTTAGCATTAATACTATTGTTTTAATTATAATCTATTAATCACTAATTTTATCAATAACAATGCTCTTTTCTTCATTGACCCTAACAAAACAATAACATGCATAGCTTTGAAAAAATAGTAAACATTTTCTAAAAATAGTAAATAAATTATAAATAACCTAAACAAATAAAAACCTGTCAAATGATGAGGTGACAGCAGCTTAAAGAGGTTGTTCCTCCCAACCAACTCTCGTATAAATATTAGTCTGCACTTCCCCAAGACCCCCAAGCCTATTTCTCGGTCCTCTTGGTCAAGTAGTGGGTGAAGGATGTATCCTTAACATTTTCTGTCACATGACTAGTCAAATTATAGCGGTAATTCAAACCTATTTACAGTAGTAATAACTTTAGCCTAAATAGTTACACAAGTTTAGTCCTCAGCAGTTAACCACTCAAACTCACTTCTATAAGTCCCCTCCATCGAATTTCTCATGTGCACTTCATTCACACTGAATGATCACATGTCCAAAATGAGCAGCCTCAGTTTTCATCAATGGGAAGTTTTATAACAATGTCTAGGTCTTATGGGTCAGATCTTTACTTAATGAGCCACCTCCTCCAATTCCACTTTCATGGGGAATCATGACCACAAATATAGGGAAGTTTCCAACTACAACAGTTAGAAGTAGTTTGAGGATGCTGCCACTTGTCAGTATACTCTCCACCTAGTCTCCCCCACCAAGTGACCAATTAAAACTCTTTTAAGAGCTTCCCTAAGCTGTTGTCTCATCATTTATTTATTTATTAATAAAATATTCTGAAATACATTAATTATCCTTGACCCCACTTGGTCATCAATTACAAACTTAGCATAAAATATAACATAATGTTCCCCTATAACATTAAATTGTTTTGCAAATTGGGGCATGTCACACACTCATGTCATGCAATCACTTCTTAGTTCTGCCAGAGGATGATTGATAATTGATGCCTACGAGGCAGTGGCCACTGAGATGTGACTTTATAACTCTTAAGTCACTTGGGGCCACAATCTAAGGTGTGACAATGTGTCAACGATTGCAGTTGTAAAAATAAAGAACAACTACTAGTCTACCAATTAGGCTTGGAATGTGCGCAAAAGGTTGTGCCTACCACCTATGTGAACACGGCTACCAATGACAGTGACTCATTTTTCGTCAAAATGAAATTCAAGTGGATGTTTTGATGAGTCCTCCTCTACAAGACTCAATTTCTTGCATGAATACCATGGGATCATGACAACTATATAAACCACACTCAATGTCATGCAACCACATATAATGGCATGCCATTAGGATCACAAACAGTGCAGTGGTTATAGTATGCATTGATATAGGGAGGTGTCAATGTGCACACGATATGGAGAAGCAATGAGTTAGAAAAAACATTTGGACCAAAGCACCATAATGGTTATTAATAAAATAGAATAAAGCAATTTTTGGATTAAGAATAGTCTTCACTTTGATGGGTGGTATGATCCCGATGTAATCTCTCTCTACCCTTCCAAACATTTGTGGTTTCTCACAACATATGTCCTCAACACTCACCACCAAAATATGTATAAAAATTGCATGTATTTACATCATCTTCTCTTTAAATCCTCACCTAATAGTAATAACTAAGGATTATTTTTCATGCACATCCTCACCTCGTAGTCATAACTAAGGATTATTCTGCATGCACATCCTCACCTTATAATATCATTTGGGTCAAGGTGCAGATATAGCGATACAATATCAAATGTGGTAAGACACAAAGTGTAAGAGAAAAGTATACAAGTAAAACTTACATTAAATTTTCCATATAAATATTTAACTGGAACCATCAACTGATATTTGACACGTTGGATTGTTTTTATCTTCTTGTCACTCCTTACTAATGTGATTGCAAGGAATTATTTGAAGATGAAGTACATAATTTTACATCCTCCTCCTCATTCTCATTCCTTTTGGTAAGACAATAAGGATGGTATTGGCACACAATAGCATGGAAAATAGTTTCGACATAAAGGTAGATACATTCATTGTTTTCATTAAATAAATTAAATTTCCTACCCATGATTACTGAATCATCGAATCGTGGATTGGTACAAAACACAACGAATTTCAGATCCCCGAGCTCTTAATTACTTAAACCTAGAACTTTTTAAAATACATCCATTAACAAAATTATCTTGGTGTTCTAGTTCAATTCAAAAGGAATATTTTCAAGAATCAAACATCCAGTAAGTCGAAAGGCTCTAGTTGAATTAGGCTCGATTCCATTTCCCCTCCATCCCATATTTGTATCTTGCTTATGAATTTGTGTTCTATGTTTAATAATTGTTTTATGTTTTCCTGATGCACACTGGGTTAATGAATGTTAAATTACAACCTACATCTCTCCTCACCATATATATTTTATCCCCTGTAACCCTTTAAAACATATCACTTAAATCCCAACCATCCCAACTCTTATAAAATGTCATTCACCATCCTTATAAACCATTTAACATCTAATATTTAACACATATAACCCATACCTAATTTGATCAATAACTTTTTTTTAAAAACACGTCAACATAGTTAACCACTAACCTATATCTACTCAATAAATACCTAGATACTATAACCCCAAACAACTAGTCCCTGATACCTAGATACCTATATCTCCAAGAAGATTTTTGTGATTATAATATATTGAGATGAGATTTATGTTTCGAATGGAAACTTTCTTGCACAATATATTTACATTTTTCATTTTCAAGAGATGGAATTATAGCATTTATATGTTTCTAACAATTTGTGGTTTTATTTTTTTTATTGTAGTGCAGAGCATCGATGCACAATCAAACATACAAAGAAAAATACAAAGAATCAGAGAGATTCGAGCCACAATTATTATTATTCATGGTATACATCTTTTCTTGCATCATATTTGGATGCAATGATAGAGATATTTAGTAGGACATATGGTGTGCTAGAGGATATCACCACATAAATAGAAAAAAAGAGGCGAGAATATGCATATGGACATAGCTACCATGAAGTGAAGAAATTGAAGATAACAAAAAAACACATCTTTGCGCTCTTTAGAGATCCACAGACCAATGCAATTCTAGACTTAGGAAAAAATCATATTTATATTGAGTGGTGTACATATCAACCATTCATAGATAATTGAATGGAAATGTGGTACATGGTATATGATGTACCACTACACAACAACCAAGAAATGCCATTATATTTTCATAGAAAGATGTACACTTAATTTGTTTTAGGGAATCATGTCAATTTTTTGATATATTGGAGTACCAGGGCGTTGTAATGGGGATGCCTCAACAATGTACCAATGTGAGGCACATAGATCCTGATATCCTAGTACTTATACCTTGTAGGTGGCTACCCAGGCTAGATGTGTCGCCTACACATCATCTGGTCCCACAGATGCATGAGCACTTCTACATTTGGCACAGGGGCTTGTTCACCGCAACACTTATCTTCAGGGTACATACCAATTGTTGAAATAATGTAACTTCAAAGAATATTCTACTTGTACATTACATTATTATTGTTATTCCTCCTTTGGGATATTTCATTAATGTACAAGTTCATGTAAAATTCATGAGGTAAATCCTCCATTGTAAATCAGGTCAATAGTACCTAGAAGAGTTTAATGTAAATATTATTTTGAGTTTTTCCTAGTTAGGTCGACTTGCTAGTTTGATAGGTCGACCTAGTTAGGTTAAAAGTACAAGTCAAACTTGAGTCTAAATAGGGATGTTTCGTCCCTCATTTAGAAACAAAACTCACTCAAGCATTGCACATGAAAGAGAAAGAGGAAGGATCTAGAAAAGGAGGATAAGTGTTGTTGGTGTCTTTGGATATATCTGAAGAAGAAGAAGAAGAAGAAGAAGAACCTCCCAGGATGTTTGCAAAGGAAGAAATTGAAGAATATATTTTATTCTTTGCTCTCTTTGGGTCCATGACACCTGGAAAAGACACATGGCTAATTGATAACGATGATTCAAATCACATCACAAGTTAGAAGAATACTCTCTCCATTATTGAAGAAAATGAATCCCCTTATAAAGTTTTATTAGGATATGACTATCAATATCCATCAAGGGAATATGAGAAGCCAAATACCAGTTTGATTCAAGAACCCTCATGAAGATGAATGATGTGCTATATGTACCAGGATTAAAGAAGAACATACTTTCTATTTAAGATTTATATAAGAAATGATTCAAGGTTTCCTTTATAGATGGTAGAGTTCTTATGTGTCCTAGAGGAAAATATCTAGAATATGTGGTTGTTATTGGGATAGAATAATGTGGCATGTATAAATTGAAAGGTCACTCAGAAGCATCCTTGATTCATGACACTACAATTCCATGTGAATTATGGCATAAGAGGATTAATCACCTAAACTCCAAAGATTTACCACATGTGATAAACATACTAACATGTTTATCTAGTCTAAATATTGACCATGAAGGAGTATGTAAAGGATGTGCAAAAGGAAAGAACATAAATAATCAATTTCTAAAAATTTACACCAAGACAGAAGGGGTATTGGAACTTGTTCACTCATTTGTATGCAGTCTAATGCCTTGGACATCTTTAAGTGGGTATGCATATTATGTAACATTAATTGATGATTACTCTTGTTAGACTTGGATTTACTTTTAGAAATCAAAATATGAAGTGTTTGGAAATTTCAAGGAATTCAAGTCCTTGGTAGAAAATATTTCAGAAAGAAAGATCAAGACACTCAGGTCAGCTAATGGAGGAGAGTATACTTCAAATGAATTTGGAGAATTTTGTAAAGATGTTGGGATTAAGAGAGAACTTACCACTCCCTATAATCCAAAACATAATGGTGTTGTTGAAAGAAAGAACCGAACTATTATGGAATCAATTAAGACTCTGATCCATGATCGAGATCTTCTTATGCACTTAAGCGATGAAGTAGTAAGAACAACAAAATATGTTTAAAACATAATATCCCTTAGTGCACTTGGGTTCAAAATACCTGAAGATATGTTCACATTCAAGAAACCATAAGTAAGTCATCTCAAGATATTTGGTTTTCTAGTGTTTTCTTATATTCCAAAAGAGAAAAGAACCAAATTGGACACTTTCATAAAGAAAGGAACATTTGTTGGATACTATGAGGTCTCCAAGGCCTTCAGAATTTAGATACCAGGTTACCACCCCATGGAAGTTAGAAGGGATGTAAACTTTGATGAAGATGCAACTCTCAATAATTCCAAAAAGTTATAGCTTAAATAGAAATATGAAGAAGCAATAGCTCCCAGAGCTACAGAACCAATGGAAGAAGTTGTACCTTCTCCTGATATGAGATTCCAGAAGAACATGATATGTTGGATCCCCAAGAAACTCCCCACATGAATATCTATCACAAGAGAAATCCATCTTGGATTCATGAAATCATTCAAGATGAAGAGAGGTATGGTGCTCCAGAAGGCTCCTCGAGATAGAGAAAGAAGACAAACCCATTTTTCAGTTATGTGGCTTTGATGTGTGATCTTGTAGAAAATATCCCACTTGTTTTGAAGTAGTTGTTAAAAATAAAAAATGGCTAGAAGCCATGATGGAAGAATACCAATCCATAATGAAGAATGATGTGTGGGATTTAGTTCCCAAACCGGAAAGTAAAAGTGTGGTATCTTCCAAATGGATATACAAGATAAAACATGCAACTGATGGAAGTATTGAAAAATACAAGTCCAAATTTGTGGGTTATGGATTCTCTCAAAAGGAAGGAATCGATTATGAAGAGACATTTGCTCCCGTAGCAAGGTGAAATTCTATTAGAACCACCATGGAACTTGCAACCAAGATAGAGTGGAAGTTACACCATATGGATGTGAAAAAAACCTTTCTAAATGGTGTTATTGAAGAAGAGGTGGACACAGAACAAACACGGGGTTTTGAAGTTGAAGACAAAAAACCACATGTTTGCAAGATGAATAAGGTTACGTATGGGTTGAAGAAATATCCAAGAGCTTGGTATGCAAGAATTGATGGTTTTATGATGAGCTTGGGATTTACCAAAATTAAGTTGATACTAACCTTTACCTTAAGGTTATGGATGATGAACCTATCATATTATTGTTGTACGTGGATTATTTATTCCTGATAGGTAATGAGAAGTAGATCTCAGAGTGTAAGAAGAATCTTACTGCAGAATTTTCGATGAAAGACCTTGGATTGATGCACTATTTTCTAGGTATTCAAGTATGGAAGAGCCCAGAAGGAACATTCCTTAACCAAGGGAAGTATGCAGTAGAAATCCTGAAAAGGTTTGATATGTTGGAATGTAAATCCCACAAACATGGATACAAATTTGAAGTTGTCAATTGATTCTTCATCAAAGTTAGTGGATGTGACATTGTATATACAGATTATTGGTTCATTGATATATTTGATGAATACCCGACCATATATATGCTTTGCTATGAACACCTTGAGTTAGTATCTGGTTGAACCCAGACATATTCACCTAGTATCTGCAAAGCATGTGATGATGTACATGAAAATTAGGGTAGACTTGGTCTCAGTTATTTTAAAGATCTTGAATTCAAACTATATAGTTATATCGATTGGTATCGGGCAGGAAGTGTCTCAGATAGAAAGAGAAATTCAGGTGGATGTTTCTGTCTAGGATCTTCCATGATCTCATGGCTAAGAAGGAAGGAGTCTAGTCTTTCTCTCAACACTATGGAAGCGAAATATATTGCATCTTGTTCTGCAAGTTGTGAAGCCATATGGATTAAGAAGTTATTATCATATCTATTTGATCTAGATATGGATTTCATATTGATTCTATGTGATAACCAAAGGTACATGAAGATGAAAAAGAACCCCATTCTCCATCATAAGATGAAGCACATAGAAATCCAGTATTTCTACATTTGTGACATGGTGTAGAAGGGAGTTGTAAAGCTCCAATATGTTATAAAAAATGAGTAGGTTGCATATGTGTTGACTAATCCTTGGGTCTCATGCAAATTTTGAGCATATTGGAGACAAGCTTGGTGTTTTCTGAATGGACTTAACTTGAAAGGGGGAGTAGTGTTGATGATACTATGGTATCCTGATCACAAGAGGTAGCTCATTTTGGATTGATCATCCTTAGACTTGATCCTACAATTTCAAAAGGAAGGATCATATTAAATGTTCGAATCTTCAAACTTAATCATGTAATTCCAAAAGGAAGGATCATCTAAGGTGTTGGTTCATGGACTTGTTCTCATAATTCATGAAAGGAAGAATGGTCCATGTTGGACTTGATCCCATAAATATGAAAGGAAGGATCCTCTGAGTACTTGTGGACGTATGTGTCAGCTATGACTAGTAATTGTGGCTCCGTAAAGACCTGATCTCGTAATTCTGAAAGGAAGGATCATGTTCATTTTTTATGCACCTACCTCATTATGTCATCATAGATGATGTTGATCCAGCCTTGAGTTGTTTATGATGATTATGTTATACATGTCACATGTAGATGTTGATGTTATTACATCTTCATGTTGATGAGATAGCCTCATGTTGTCATTGTCATTGATGTATCAATTTTTATGCTGATGTGATGATGATTAGACTACAACTCTATATTGAAGATGATGATGATGTTCTAACTTTTTTCTACAGATCATGATGTTACAGCCTCTTGCTAAAGATGATAATGTTCTAGCTTTGTGCTACATATGATAATGTTCTAGCTCCGTGATGTAGATGATGATGTTCCAGTAAGTTGTTCTAGTTGTTGATATTGATGGTTTTGAATAATTTTGATGATATATAGATGTACCAGACAATGTTCCAAATGATTTGTTAATTATGCTTCCCCCTCCCTCCTTCCATTGATGTTTTGCAGAGCCACACCTATTGTAGTTGTTGTTAGTAGAATACCCTTATTGTTAAGGAGGATTGTTGAAATAATGTAAGTTCAAAGAATATTATACTTGTACTTTACATTATTATCAGTATTCCTCCTTCAAGAGATGTTATTAATGTAAAATGTCATGTAAAATTCATGATGTAAATCCTCCATTGTAATTCAAGTCGATAGTACCCGTAAGAGTTTAATATAAATATTATTTTGAGTTTTTCCTAGGTAGGTCGACCCAGGTAGATTCAAAGGTCAATTCAAAGTTGAGTATAAATAGGGAGGCACCATCCCTCATTTAGAAACACAACTCACTCAAGCATTGTGCATGAGAGAGAAATAGGAAGGATAACAAAGGAGGATGAGAAGTGTTTTTGGTGTCTTTGGCTCTTTTGTTAGGGTCTCTCTCTCTCTCTCTCTCTCTCTCTCTCTCTCTCTCTCTCTCTCTCTCTCTCTCTCGTTATACCTTGTTCTTTGGGAATTGTACTCCGGTAATCTATATTGAGGAAGTTTTATTGAGTTTTCTTCCACTTGAGGGCTTCCGAAGATAAATTGTTATGTACCTTATGATTGTGTATCTTTTAGAGATCCTCTTTATGTTGTTATTATGAAAATGTATTAAATGCTCATGAATTTAGAAATTGAGGTGTAACAACATATAAACTTAAAACCAAGCAGGTCCATCATAGCCACCATCTATTAGTGGGTCAGTGCCACCACCAACTCCTAGTAGGGTAGAGACAGCACCTTCCAGTTCCTAAGGAGAATCTATTAGTGGTACTAGATCCATATATCATGATCCATGTTAGTGTATAAATATACTTAAGTGGACTCAAGCAAGATCTCCCTAGTCCAAGTGGATCTAAAACAAATCAAGTACATAATACAATCTACTTTCCTATTTCAAATAGAAATGCAATTTAATAGATAAATCACTTACGTGAAGTATGCAAATACTATTTTCTATTTGTTGATACAAGCTCCAGAGCCTTTAGATATTGAGCTGCAAAACCCTGTAGAGAAAGTGGAAACAAGTAAACATTACATGTGTACCTAAACATGAATTGATCTAAGCTAACAGTTAAGGAAGAAAGCTCTAAACATTATCAACACAACAACATTTATGGAAAGAGATTTGTATTAATGTAATAAAGGAGATACATAGAATTACATAGGAAAGAACATCAAAACCTAGCCTTAACGCTGCAATCTTCCATCCAACAATCCAAGCCAAGCCTTCAAAGGATGATAGTAGCCTCCTAAAGGATGAGATTTTTCCTCCCAAAGGATGATAGGGATCAAGGATAATTTTAGGGGTGAATTTTATCCCAATGGGCTATTTTTCGATGTTTTTCTCCCAAAAAAGATTTGCCATTTTGCATTTTTCGAAGCCCTATTTCGCCCAATTTTTATGGGGTAAAATTTATTCACCCTAAAAATTGCCAAATTATTATATGAATGATATAAAATCCTTGGAAATTAAAATATTTTTTGAAATATATCACCAAACATTTTATAGTTGGTGTTTTAAGAATTGGTAAGATTCGCCAATATTTATACACTTTTAAATAAGTATGGTTACTTAAAATCATCCCTGATAGGGATCACCTAGAAATTCCACCAGCATAAGAGTACCATAGTCCTTCCTTGTTTCACAATGAAGAGAGGGTTCAATTTATATGAAGAAAGGGATAGAGTAGGTTGAGGATTAGGAGGAGGGTCTAAGGGATCTTCACCATAGGTTAAGGAACCGAATTCCACCTCACCTAGAAAGTAGGGATGATCCTCCACCTCATCCACCTTTGAGAAGGTCCTCAAAGCTTCATTTTTTCCCTTTAAACACCCCCGACGCACTTTGTTGTAAGAGATAGAGCACCCAAGAGGTATGGAGCACCTTGAAAGAGGGGAAAGAGTTCCATTGGTAATCCTTGCATGGAGGGAAAGAGTGTCAGCAAGGGGATGGCACACCTTTCCTTAGGAGGAAGAGCACTGGCCTATGTAGAGAGGGTAAAAGGGATAGGAAAAATCTCAATTCCAATCAAGTTTAGCAGAGGGAACTTTAGGGATTAGGCATAGCTTGACACATCGGTCAAGATGACAAGATTTTTCTATAGCAGAATGCCCCCCAAAGCATTAAGTTAGAGGAATGTGATAGTTGAATTATTTGTGAAGTGAAGAAATCAAAGGAAAGGATGTTGGATGGAAGTTGTTGCAGTACCACTGACTTAAATATCATATGACTCAAAACATGGTTGTCGATCAATAAACTACAGATACATGGTAGTAGAGACCTATTGAACACAATCATGGCTAGTATACACAAACATAGATCCATGATGAGATGATAACACAACCATGACCGATACAAAGTGGATCCATGTAATATGACTCAACAAAATTCCATCGCAACCTGGGAAATATATTTGACAACCCAGAATCTTCAAGCAGAACCCACAATGATATGAATCTAACCATGTGATTACAATGTATTGATGTTGAATATGGTAGAACCACTTGATTACCAGTCATTGACGTAAACTGTTAACAAGTGCAAGGGAAATCACCATTGATGTCAATGATTCCCAAGGTATCTCAGTACATCGTCCTGAGTGCGAATAAAGAACTTGGAGTCGAACACTCGATAGAACCTTTCAATCAAGAGTCAATTATGTAAACTCATGTTGAAATTGGAGTAACCTGCCATTGAGGCATGAAGGCTCAAGGTACTTGACTTGGTTTCTAAATCAAATTCCTGGATGAGGTGCTGAAGTCGACAGGAATAGACTCTTCAAAGGAGGTCCATGATGAATCCCCCACCGTCGACATGAAACGTGATCAAAGATGTTTTAGAGAAAATAGGACAACATAGTGATATACGAGACTAAATCAGAGATGACCAACATGATAGAAGGTATACTTACCACAGATAGTGAACAGATGACCAAAATTCTCTTGAACATCGGCATGGCATGACTTGGAAGTATTGACTTTGACAAGATTGATACCCATACCCGAATGCAAATGACAATGGGACCATTCTTGAACAACTCAAATGAGGCAAGAAGACTCAAGGAATTAGTAGGACTTGAAGACAAACAAATTGCCCGAGTACTGAATGCATATGTAGACAAGTTACATGCTCAACAGTAACTATGTACTTCTGTAACTACAACGAAACACAAACTCTTCCATTAATTTTCCCATCACAAAGGATGAGTGCCTCTTTTCGTTTTTACGAGTTCAAAGAGGGTAACAAGCACTAGTTATAGATCATCAAGTGATGAGTCCATTCTTATATGTTTTATGAAACTGAGAAAGGAGGGCTTCATTCCCAAAAAGGGTCCTTCATCGTTTGATTTTATGAGTCCGATGAAAGTAAACTCATTTGTCGTTTCATGTTTAGAGAGTCTGAAATGACTAAGAAGACTCTAGGATGGAATTTTTTGTAAATTTAGTCCCCGAGGCCCGAAAAAGTATAAAATTATGCCAAGGAGAACTCTTCCAATCATGATTGGGTGGAATATACCTTTTTTGTAAGTATTTCCCCCTAGTCCAAAAAAGTGGTAAACTATCACCAGGAAGATGACTCTTCAAGTCCTTTAACAAGTGTGAAGAAGACAAGTTCACTCGACAATATTTTCACATTTTAAGAGTCTGAAAAGAGCTTAAAGAGGAATTTTTTAGGGTTATTTTTTCATAAGACAATTTGAACAAGTCTAAACGATAGTAAAAGTACAATCGATACCTATTCACTAAGTTTTTAATGAGCACGCCGAAAGTATCAAAGGTTCTCAAAAAAAAATTCACGTTTGAATCCAGAGCACAAAAAAGGGATAAAGTAATCTCAAACCACTTTTCATGTTTTAACCAAAGCACAAAAAATGAAAAGTTAGCTCAACACCATCTCACTGTTTTTAATGAGCTCAAAGATCAGTTGAAAGAATGTTGACAGCATCTGCTTCATTTTTTAACAAGTTGTTGTTTCTTGCAATAGATCCCCATTGAATAGTTTTTCTAGCCATACCTCACGTAGGGAAGTTATTCAGTTGTAAGTTCTTTGTTATTTTGTTTGGATTGAATAAATTTCTTCAGTAAACCTTGTTTTTTTGGATTTTTCAGTTTTTGGGACCTTTTTATCTATTTTCAAATTTTTTAGAGTTTCTGATCCCCGCTTTCCGAAATTGAAAAGCAAAAATCCATTTTTGGAGGTAAGTTGAAGTCGGTTTCCTGATTTCCAATTTTCAGAAACTGAAAACCTTGTCTTTTCAAATAAAGAAAAGTCGATGTTCTGATTTCTGGGTATGGGAAACCGGAAAACTTCGGTTTTTTTTAAATTATTTGGCCTATTCCCGATTCTTGATTTGTGATATTTCGGATATCAGATATCGGTAACATCATTTTTTTTGTTTATTGATGGTGTTCTCCTTGTTGATTCTCGATTATCGGAAATCAAAAACCCCACATTATAATTTTGTAAATATTGGCTTTTAGTTTTCTTTCATCTTATATATTCACTTTGGTAGGTGATTTCTTGAATTTCTTCATTTTGATCGTTGATTTTCTGCACTACTTGATCTTTGGCTTGGTCTTCATTTAATGAGATTTGGGAGATTTAAATGTTCTTTTTGTTTGACTTTGGCTGCTTTGCAATGATTGCATATTCTTATTTGAATTTGATCGAGTCATTTAAATGCTTGGGTTTGGTTTAATTAAATAGGTATGAAGATTCGACATTTTTTACACCATTTGGTCTTCACTCCATCAATGGGTTAAATAGATATTTTGGAGGATTGACATAATTAAACTCGAACCTCAATTTAAAAAAAAATTATCATCCATGTTTTAATAGAGTGAATTGTAAGTTATACAAAATTATTTTTCTCTTCCAAAATATGGATTTTGAATAAGTAATAGGTTGGCAGAAGCACATCAAAGAAAAATCGCATGACTTGCCAATCTTAGATAGGCTACATGCTAAAACGACTGAGATTGTTATTGAGACATGGGAAGGTATCTGTGACTAGATGGGGGATATGATCAAAGAAGGACAAAAGACTTGTGGGGATAGTTCAGAAGGAGGATCTGATAAAATAAGGAGATAAAATTCTACAAGGCAGTTAACACGAGCTTGACACATAATAAGAACTATGCTAAAACATCGTTTCATGGTTTAGTGAGCTCGAAACTAAAAGAAAGTATGCTCAAAATGGATTCCATTGAGAGGTGATTTCCCAACATGATGTTTAGTGGATGGTACTTTCCCCCAGTATAACTGATAAGTAACTTAACTCCAACATAAAGAGGTAGGGTACATTCCCCCCAAGCTTCATTTCGTCTTCTTTACAAGTAGATGAAATGAAGGTTTAACATTTGAGTCATGACATAATGGAAGAATCAATTTCATTTTTTAATGAGCTTGACACGAAAAAGGGAACTCTGCTCAAGGTCAATTTTAAGTTTTAACGAGCTTGAAACCAAGAATAAACCTGCTCAAGGTGACTTGTTTCTTTTTTACACAATATTGAAACATAAAATAACTGTGCTTGTGGGGACCTGTTTAATTTTTACACAAGCTTGAAACAAAAAGATAACTATGCTTGAGGACGTCAGTTTCATTTTTTAATGAGATTTACATAGAATACGAACTATTCTCACAAGTATATATTTCATTTTTTAATGATCTTGACATAGAATAGGAACTATGCTCACTAACATCTATTTCATTTTTTAACGAGCTTGACACAGAATATGAACTATGCTTGCAAGTTATATCTAATCCAACATGATGTCAAGAGGTTGGCGAGTTCCCCCCCTAACTGGAGACATGGCCTTAAGGCTTCCTCATGAGGAGAAGAAGCTATGGTTTTTAAACGACTGAACTTCGTCACAATGTTTAGAGGCAAGAGACACGACATGTGAAGGGAAAGGAACCACAAGAATATGTGGGATATTCAGGGAATTCTGATGACTAGGAGTCAAACATTGATTGGGATTAACAAATGAAAGTTGATCAATGGTCAAAATCTTCCCATCATTGGGAAAATACATCACTCGAAAGAGTGTGGACACTACATATTTCATGGCATAAACATAATCTCTCCCAAGGAGCATATTAAAATCTAAGGGACCTTGGACTACCATAACATCGATGCAGATAATATTCCCTCCTAAAGTGATGGGAAAATGAGGAAGGATCCCTAAAGGTGTCATAAGTATTTGATTAAAATCCAGTATCTGATTGGTGGCTAGCACAAGCGGAGGAGAAACTATGGCTTTCCAAGTAGTAGAGGATAGAATACTAACAGAAGCCCCTTTTTCAATGATAGTGCGGAGTATGCTCTTAGTGGTAACTTGCACAGATATCTGGAAAGGAACACTCAAATGAAGACAATATTTTGTTAGGTTAGTCTAGTCAAAGGAAATAAACTCACTACTTGGAGAGGGTTCTTTTGAAAGAGACAAAATTTCCTCTTGCATAGAACAATCAAAAATAACTACAAATATTTATGCAAGTTAATTCAGTTTACTCTCAACTGGGAGGGAGAATACCAAGACTATGTGGAAGAGACTACTTCAATATTAACACTCTCTGACGAAAGAGTGGGTTGGGTGGAGATGACATCGACTCAACCACTTTAACTTCACTCTCCAAGGGGAGTGTGGTACAAGCAATATTTTCTTCACTCTCTAAATAAAGAGTGTGATCGACCGAGGATGGAACTGGATTGACCACTTTATCAACCAATGGGATGTTAAGGGACAACTTACAATAATCAGTTGAAATCCATTGCTGAGGAACACTAATATCTTCCAACAACTTAGAAGCTTCATCCATGAGAGGAAAAAGGTAAGTAAGGTGCGTGTCTTTACATAGAAAGCAAGTATATTTAACCTTTCCTTTCCCACTCTTAACCACAAAGTCACTGGTTCACGGGGTATCGTCAGTGCGAAGACCAGAGGCTGATGACACGATGTGTTGGGAAGCTTGATACCACACTTCTAAAAGCTAGGACAGACCATGACAATATTTGATAAGATGGTCACCCTTGCAAAGTATACAAGGAAACTTAGGATTACAAGGTGTTCTTATGGTAAATTCAATACTCTCAGTACTATGAGCAGTGGATGATGGGATTCTAACATGATGATCAGAGGTTGGAGTTGTGGCCTTCTTCTTAGTTTTCTTCTTCTTAGCCTCATGATTACTAACATCATAGTTTTCAACAGGTGAAGAGGAAGAAAAGGAAGTCGATTCAACATTCGAGAAAGAAGGAGAAGGGTTAACATGCGGTCAATGCTCATGTGGTGAAGGATCATGAGCTGACACAAAAGGTGCATTTGGTATAATGGGATTAGAGAATAACCACATAGGAAATCCTATAGTACATCTGGAAATACACAAATTGGCCATGAAGGGAGGACCAACAACTCCACAAGGGGGAGAAACAAAAGACATACCCTGAAAAGGGGTCTCTTGACTCGTGATCCTGGGAAGGTATCCCATATATGAACTCTCTAAGAATATCTGAAGTACCACATAAATCAAATATTACTCAATTCTAAAAGCAACAAGAAAACTTTGTGAATGGGAGTGGATCAAAAGTCAGGATCCTCACAATATTATTAAGGCTTCATAACTCACTATATACCATAGGGTACAACAGTAAAATACGACAAGGAGGATTTGGACCGTACTGTTTCTTAAATACCCGACTACCTGGATGACATGTGCATAGTAATATCCCAGAGTGTTTTTATCGGTGTATTTCGATGCCAAGACAGCCAAAAGGTTAACTCAGTTGGTAACAGGATCCTAGAGGGGTCTCCCAATATACACTAGGTACGGGGGAGTTCAACTCTGTAGTGGTGTTTTCTAATGCACAAGCACTCAACAGGAGCCTTCCAATATGCAAGAAAACAATGACAACTACCACACTTAAAAACGCCAAAACATGTATCTACCTTACACACAATTACTAAATGATTTTAATCCTAATCTAGCATTAATTTTATCTTATGTGGTTAAGTGGATGCATGAGGCGTATATAGGGAATGTAAAAATAATGCAAATACCAGCTATATGATGATGCACATTTCTCTTTCGATGAAAGCTACCTAAGGTAGGAAAAGAGTTTTCTATTAAAGAAGACAGAAATTGGAGATATAAGAAAACCAAGTTCTAGTCAAAGCCAACTATGAAGATTTTAAAGACCAACATCAATCACAATTCTTGAAAAGACCCATGAATTATCATGTGAGCTACAGGGGGTCTAGGGGACTCTTTTTATAATAAAAAATGATCTTTTTTTATTGAATTTTCTTTTCAAACCAACATGAATCTCAACAATAAGGAAAAAAAAATTCCTTCCTAGAGTGCAACAATTCTAACTTTCTACAATAATAGTCCAAAAAGCAAAAATGGAATCAAAGATGCAATAAATCTCAACAATGCATAAAACAAAGTAGGGAATCACTTCGATTTTTAAATGCATATATCAAATTGAAACTTGATAAATAAACTCTTTTCAAATATACACACAGAAAATGAGATAATATATACAGCACTGTTGTACAGGAATAAACACCTTATAACCGAAGGTCTGGGGTTACCAACATACTCATGAAACTTGCAGGCAATCGACTCTAGAGTGCAGTAAAGGAAATAGGAGGATAGAAAAGACTCACCCAATACACGAAAGTTGATCCTAGCTTGTCCTCTTCCGCTCTGCTTCCCCTCCAAAGTCTTCAGAGATGCTTCTCCTTCACCTGTCAAGAGTCAATTCTCCAAATACAAGACGATACATATATATAAACAGGTTAGATAAATCATATACATAGTGCTGAATCATAAGTATTTATCAAACCACAATATATGAGAGACATTCAAGACACATATGGAAGAAGGATTCTCTTTATTAACAATAATGAAAGAGTTCAAATTACAACCCAATTCCTGAGACAAGGACTCCTCTACCACCAAAGGATTATGAGTTCCACTACTCCAAAGACTTCTGAATAAACTCCACCAGGATAACTTTTCTCTCTAAGTGTATGTGATTAAAACGCTCCCCAAGGCCTGTATTTATACTTGGTGAAATAAGGTAGTTTCCAAGGTTGAGGAGGTTGAGACAGTTAAGGTGATTAAGGTTAAGTGCTTAACTAATCTCAAGTAATCACGATTTTTTATTTTTAATGTCAAAGGAAGGTGTAGGTGGGTATCAATACTGGCAACTTGCATATGACACGCGAGTTTCTCTAAGGGTAACCTGCGTACAAATCTGTACATGAGATGCAATAAACGACACTCGCGTACAACACGCGAGTTGCATATAAGAAGAGTCGTGTACAGGACTTGACATATTTAAAAGGTAAAAATAACCAGCTGGATGGATGATAAATGTAGTTCATAATAAACCCATATATAGTGTTTTGGGAAACCCTCAATCCATAAATGTCCTTTTGTGTGCCAACATAGTGAATGTCGGCACTCGGACGGAGAGGTGCCATTCAGGTGGATAACAAATGCCTCCTAATGTGTGAGGTCAGAGGGAGGCAATGGCCGAAATACATTATAATATTTATCTTTGGAGAACTCAGAAATCCAATGGAGCAAAGAGAGTACCTGAAACAAATACATAGTAATGTCATATACAAAGTTACATCTGAGGATGCTATGTTCAATTAACTGGAACACTAGCTCTTTTACAATATTTGAGTACATATGATACAGGTATGAAACCACATATATTACAAAGGTGGATCGAAGCCATAATATACAATAATGATGAGTCTTCAAAGATCTGGAAGCTATGTATATGAATAGAACATAATCTTGTGCAACTTAGTCCATAGGTGAGGAACTAAGGTCTTCATAAAGGATCCCAAAGAACCAGTACAATCCAAACCATGTGAATAAGGGTAAGCTAAAGTCAAACATGGAAAGGATTCAACAGTTTGCCAATCAATAGGTGATAATCAACAACTGAAGCAAAGGAATTCACCAATGATGAAACTGAATCCTGAGGTACGAACGTCAAAACTCTAGGTCTTCGTCATCAAGAAGTATTGAAATGGAACCATGTTGTGATAAGGAAGGTAATAGATCCTCCAACAGATCACAAGAGTGACTAGGAACTGGGAAAAAGAAGGGAGACACAATAGATAATAGATATAACAATGATGGGATCAAGCTATAGATCAGACATTGGGTAAAGTCCTTGAACAATGAGCACAACACAGAGATGACCCAAGGTAGAGTATAACTTATAGATAGAAGCACTAGACATATCTGTCATGTAGGAGACATGATTAGATTCCCCGGGTATAACGAACAAGAGGAGGAGTAAGAAACTCAAAGTAATAGCTGAATGGAAAAGTAATCACTGAGACATGGATATCCGAAAAAACAAAGAGTGCTATGTTCAAGGAGGGCATGCTACCATTACTGAAAAAAAGAGAACACTTCTTCCTTACCTTCCCTGTTAAATTTTAATGAGTCCAGGAAAGTTAACTCGGATCCCTCTTCATTTTTTAACAAACTTGAAGAGACAGGAAAATAATGCTTGATAGTGTCACTAATTCGTGGATTTAATGAGCCCAAACTAGTACATGCTCAGTTGGTGTTTTCATATTTAGAGAGTCTGAAAATGCCAAAGAAGACTCCAGGGGGGTCCTTTTTCGTCCAATTTAGTCTCCTCAGGCCGAAAAAGTATAAAACATACCACAGAAGAACTCTCTTAACTTCTATAGAAGAAAAGGTGAACCTTTTTCGTACTTAGTCAGGGAGGTCCGAAAAAGGTTAAATTACCACCTACCCAACACTCCTTCCAAAATAGCATAAAATAGCTTGAGTTTACGGGTGTGAAGGAAAGCAAGATCACTCGGAAAGATCCATTTGATTACGAGAAATGGGGCTTACAACAATAAACTCGTTGCTTTGTTCTTAAGTGTTTAACGAGCATGACAAAGACACAAAATACACTTAGAATATTTTTCATGTTTAGGTCCAGAGCACGAAAAAGAGAAAACTAAGCTCAAACGGGGTGTTCCTTTTCCATAAATTTAGTCCCTCAGGTCTGGAAAAGTTATAAACCTATACCTGAGAATACTCTTCTCAATTCAAAAAGAAAAGAGAGCAATCCTTTCTTGTATTATTCCGCATGGTCCGAGATAGAGATAACCTACCACCAATGCGGATGCCCGTTCACATATTCTTAACGAGCTTGAACAGACGAGTTAACTCAGCAGTCAAGTCTATTTTGAAGGAGTCAGACCTGGACCTAAAGAAAATCCATAAGGGCGGGGAGTCCTATAAAGGGATAGCTTGTAAAAGGAGATTTAAAAGAATCTCTATTTGGCGTGCAAAATAGCTACGAGGATACCCATGAACCTGAAACAGTTGCGGTATGAGCACCAAAGGACAACATAGGCTTAGAAGAAGGATACTCATGAAAAAGGGTCCTATCCATGGAAGAACAATGGTAAAAAACAGGGAACTAATGGTTAATAATACCATAGTCTATGGAAAAAGGTTGATTGCTAAGGTTAATGTGGATTGAATAAAGGTGCCAAAAATGTATTGGAAATAACAAAACCACCCTATTGGAGCAACAACACTTTATAATAGTGAAAAACCTATTCCAAAGCACAAAGAAATATGGTATTAGTTGAATGAATTTTCAAACTATAGAAAAAGACCCACTTAAAGAAATATAATTTCTATAATAGTTGAAAATCAAAACAAAACTCACCATTTGAAACTTTGAGCCATAAAAAGCAAGTTTGTCCTTCTACCTTTGTTCGATCATTGTGGACATTTGAACCGACGAAATCGAATACCACAAGTTGCAGCTAAGCCTACACCCTGAGCTCTTCATTTTGATCCAAGCAATTATGAATTTTGAGTCTTAATTCCATTATTAAAAGAATCCTAAAGATGGCACGGCGCATACGCGGGTTGACGGTGTGAAGACTCGTGTACACGCGTTTTGTACGTGAGTTTCCTATATAGACAGTTGCGTACAGTACGCAGCATGCCTAACTAGACAGTCACGTGTGCTGCGTGAAGGACAAAAGGCTAAAGATAATCAAAAAATTTGAATTTTTATATGGAATTACTGAATCAAAATACTTGTTTTGCTAGGTGAAAAGATGGTTCTGGAATGGAGGGAAAGGGAGCATGAAATAATGGACCAAGCAGCGCTCCAAAGTGCGCCCACTATACATGCATTGTGAACAAGTGGGCTACTAAAATTCTTTTGCAGATCACCCATGCGGGCCAATGTCCGCATACTTGAGTTCATGGTAAATTATTGGGATCATGATTTGGGGATGTTCAACCTTCAGGGTGAAACCTTGGAGATTACTACTGAGGACATGTATTTCATAACCGGTCTATCACGTCAAGGAGCATCGGTTAACTTAGAGGGCACTGGCAGGGGCGGTGACCCCTTAAGTGTCCAGAACTATATAGATGTGTTTTGCACATCGGGTACTCAAAAGAGAGGGAGCTGCATCCCTGTTGTACATATCCGTGACTTTACTCTACATGTACTTGCTAGCACCATCGTGAGGATTTCAGGATCCTCTTCTTTACATTTGGCTACATGGAACCAAATGAGGCTGGCAGTTGACTATTTTCATGGTTCTCTCTATGATTTGTGTTCGGGAGTTGTCCCTATCATGAAGAGACAACTGTCTGATTGCAAGAGAGGAAGGTGGAAAAACATTGGTTATGCGAGTATATTAGTGGCATTCTTCTTCTAGAGAGTACCAGCATTGAGCCCTGCCATACCTCTACCGGTCAGATATCCATGTCAGCCGAGGCTAAGCAGGTGGGGAGACATATTCCTCTGTCAAGGAGGAGGAGACACAGTACATAGTGTATATGATGATGATTTCTATACATGGTGGGAACGACAGCTACCGGTACTGGAGTAGTTTCCATATGCCGGTATGGACTTTCGAGGTGACCCAGACCTTGTCCTCCCTCCAGGAGGAGCATGGGGAGAGCTAGGTAAATAATTTTTAAGTTTTATCATTTTTCAAATTTTTATGAATTTTAAAATGATAGATATATACATATGTACAAGTCTTAATCCTATAAATGTATCAAAATGTAGATATTGGACCGGTCCTCCCCTGAAGGGCACCCACGCATGTTTGTTCGTCCTGTCAGAGGTGAAGACCCGAGACTAATCAGGGTTCTAGAGGGGAAGCTGGACAGGCTGACCCAAAGAGTACCTACCTTGCAGATAAAGCATATCCCGACTGCCATGCAGAAGTTCGTAGTTGGAGTTCCACCGGTCTGGCTACGTCTATTCAGGCGAGTGGTCAGAGTGGTGCTTGTATATATAGAGGCTGTGCAGGATGCAGAAGTCGAGGAGGCTAAGGAAGCCAAGGTGCAGAGGGACCATGGGGACCAAGGTGGTCCTGCGTAGATCTAGGACATTTTGATGGACTACGATCCACATTTTTGTATATTTTGTATATGACGGGATCTGAGGATCAGAATTGACCTATCTATAAACAGATATTATATATATATATATGTTGTTTGGTGACGGTTTATTTACAATTTTTTTTCATATGTTTGCTGTATATCTTTATAAAATGTGTGTGAGATGCCAATCTAAAATGTAATTAGCATATGCATCAGTTAATGAATTCTGATTTCATGAAATATGATTGAATGTAATAACCTCAAAATTTCTTTCCAATAAACGAGGTTGCATGAACTGACTTAATAAAATAGGATTTCGTACCTGATAAGCCCGATTGAGCTGGGAAACCACCAACTGAGAGTCCAAACGGACCTCAAGCTGGGTAATACCACATGACAAGGCATCCCATAGGAGCTCAATTACAGCCCTATACTCAGCAACATTATTAGAAGCAGGACCTAAACAAGTGCCTCCCATGGCAACAAGCTGTTCTGAGGGAGAATAAATAACCCATGCTGTCGAAGCTAGGTTACAAGTGTGACGGTTGACACCATCAGTAAACCCTATATACCTTTCAGAAGACATATGCAAAAACCAGTAGATAGTACGAAAAGAAAAACCGACAACCTAATGTACATAAAAATACATACAAGAAAAATACAAGAAAAAGTTATGGGCCTAAGCATAGTACTTTTTCAGGTAGAGCCCATTTCTAGGCTCAGGCAGCTTGTTCCCATCAAAATCAACTAACTCATATGCACCCTTACTCAATAATTTTGACACAACATAAGGTCCTAACCACATGGCCTTGAATTTTTCTACCGCCAGGGGTTCTTTGTCTTGGTCCCAAAGTAAGACAAGTTCCCCCTCAAAGAAAACCTGAGGTTTGACCGATTTATCATACTGAGTTTTGACCCTATTTTTATGAGCTTGATTAGTAGTCACCGTATCTCTATGCTATTCATCAAGGTGTTCTAAATGTACCAGATGTTCCTCAAGCTCAGTCGTATCAGGTAACACATGAATGGCTATCTTTAGAGACAGGATTTCACACTCAATTGGAGTAACTGCTTCCACTCCATGAACGAGTTGGAAAGGGGAGAAACCCGTAGCAGTTTTTACGTTGGCTCAGTAGACCCAAAGAGAAGGATATAGCATGATGTGCCAGTTAGAGTGGGCTGCATCAATTGTACGTTTAAGGATAGTTTTTAAATTTTTGTTGACAGCCTCAACTTGACCGTTTGCTTACGGATAGTACGAAGATGAATGTTCTTGTCTGAATCCGAGCATAGTAGTCAGTTCCATCATCATGTTATTTTAAAACTGACTGCCATGGTCAGTGACAATCACTTTGGGTATACCAAACCATGCGATAATCTGATTGAATACAAAGAAAGTTGTTGTTTCCCTGTTAGCTTTGAAAGTAGGCATTGCCTCTGCCCATTTCATAAAATAGTCAACAGTGACAATGATGTATTTATGCCCCCCCAGCTCAGGCTAGGTTGCATGTCACATAATCAATCCCCCATTTCATGAAGGGGCCTACCGAGACAACAGGAAATAATGGAGCAGGATGTGACCGCATTTTCCTGGTGTAAAGCTGACACGGATGACAGCGCTTCACTGCTTCCACACAATCTTTAAAGATCATGGGCCAAAAGTAACTGGCACGTAATATCTTCTGGGACGTTGCTAACCCAGATAAATGACCCCCACATGCTCTACTATGGGAATCATTCAGGACAATCTCCACTTCCTCATGGGTAAGGAAATGACGCAAGACGGAATCTACCCCTCGTCGATATAAGGTATCTCCTATAATGAGGGAGTTCTTTGCATGAAGGCGTAATTTACGTCATTCCTACCTTGAGGAAGCTGCAGGGTACTTCAAAGTCTAGATATATATAAGAATATCTCCATACCAAGGATCAGAGGTGGATATCAAGAAGATGTGCTCATCTGGGAATGAGTCATCTTCAACCACTACATCTTCTTCAGTAGGAAATTCTGCTATAGGTTCAGCAAAAACTAAGGAATTCTTAGACTTATCGAACTGGAAATCCAAGTCAAACTCTTAGAGAATGACTATCCATTTGTTAAATTTCCCCCCAACAATCTGTCGGGATAAAACATATTGGAACGGATTCACATCCGCCACTACTGTGGTGGTCCTCAGTAAAATGTAGTGATGTAACCTCTGCACAACATAAATAGCTGCTAAGGCTAATTTCTCAATGTGGGAGTATCTAAGCTCAAGTCCGGCCAAAGAGCGACTAAGATAATAAACGACATGCTCTACAAGCTTATCATCCTCCTGGACTAGTACTACCCCAATGGTCGACTCCGACATAGCCAAATATAATATAAAATCCCTAGAATAATCTGGTGGACGTAATAAGGGTACTGACAACAAAGATTTTTTCAATGCCTTGAAAGCAATTTGTGCGGTTTCATCCCATACAAATGGGGTGTCCTGTTTGAGTAGGCACATGAAACCTTTAGTGATCTTGGCATAGTTAACAATAAAACGTTGAAGAAAATCAGACTTTCCTTGCAGGCTTTGAAGTTGCCTGAGAGAATGAGGAGGAGGCAGATTTACAATGGCCTCAACTTTCAAAGGATCCACCTGAATGCCTCTACAAGAGACAATGAACCCGATTAATCTTCCTGACTCGACATAGAATACACAGTTGTGGGGATTCAAGCGGATTTTATAATGTCTAAATCTCTCAAATATCAACCGTAAATGATCTAGATGTTGAATCCTCTTACGAGAATGTGTAGGTAGATCATCAAGGTATGGTTCGACAATGGCTTTAATGTCATGGAAAGCAAAGTTCATAGCCCATTGAAAGGTTGCCCCAACATTTTTCAATCCAAAAGGCATTTTCTTGTACGCTAAGGTACCCCAAGGACAAATGAAAGCAGTTTTATGTTGGTCTTCCGATTTTATTTGAATTTGATTGTATCTGGAGAAACCATCCATAAACAAAAACACCTCACTTCACGCACAAGCATCTATGATCTGGTCTATAAATGGCATGGGATAGTTGTCCTTAGGACAGGCTTTATTGAGGTCTCTAACGTCTGTACAGATGTGAATAGTCCATTTTTTTTTATCAACAGGAATAGGGTTGGATATCGATTCTGTCAAAGCGATGGGATAGATAAAACCAACCCTCAACAGCTTTTCAACTTCAGCCTTCATAGCCACCGCTTTGGGTGGGTTAACAAGTCTTAACTTTTGTCGAACCGGCTTGGCATCAGGATATGTTCGGATTTCATGTTCAACAATCGATGGATTTATTCCTGGCATCTCCTCATATGACCAGGAAAATACATCGCGGAATTCCTTAAAAAGGGCAGTATAGATGGAAATCTCTTCAGGAGAGCAATTTGCACCTATATATATGTTTTCCATGACATCAGGGTTCACAGAGAAGTCAATAGGTATAGTGGCAGAAATATTTTCCATATTCCCCTCGGCAAACATTCCTTCCCTAGGTAAGGGATCGATAGGTATATCAACATCTTCTGACAATCTCAAACGAAACTCTTGATTTTCTATTCTACTTAGTTCTAGAAGAAAATAGGAACGATGATGAAGATCCTCACAAATATTATGATGTCCACTCATGGCTTCCAGAATGGCTTCATCAAAAGGTAAAACCATGTCTAAACAATCTATAGAGTGCAAAGAGTTTTCCACCCATGCGGGCAAATAGACTTCTTCCAGATCTTCTGAGAATGTTAGAGGATCTGGAATGGGATCAACAGTGGCTTGAGTGATAGCTTGATAAGCTACCTCCACTACCGATAAAGGCACTTCCGGTTCATGGGGGGTTGGGAGAACCCAAGGATCAGTCCTATCGACAACCATAGCTATGGACTTCCCCACACTAGTAGAACCAATATAATTAACCGAGGCTGGAAGATCAAACGTGCCCATCAGTGATTTGTACATTCCAGCCCCCAAGCTCTGTGCAGCAGGTTTGACCTGATCAACCAATGGCACAGTGGACTCATTAGACTCTAAACAACATTTTTGATTATAATCAAGTTGGTCAATAGTAACCAGCTTTCCCTCATGTGGAAAAACCACTACACAAAAAATGGCCGACGCAATAGCGGACATCACATAAGTTCAGTTCCTTCCCAGAAGAAGATTGTAGTCCAAAGGAGCATTAATCACTTCTACTTCAACAAACACTGCTTTGCCTGCCAACTTAATTTCAAAAGTCAGTAGGATTCGATGCGGATGGAAGGACCTTCCATCAAAAGAAGTAAGCAGAGTGTTTGACGGGACCAGCTCTGGGGATCCGAGAGCTTTCCAACAGATCAAGGACATAACACATGTAGAATCACCCTCATCAACAACTTCCCTTCCAATGGTCTTACCACCATGGATGACATCTATTGATAAGGCTGCATTGTAAGTCAGGCTAATTTTAACATCAGACAAATGAAATTTCGCCATGAGACTCGATGAGTCCATGCTGCCTAAAGCTACTAAGAGGGCATCCCGCTGAGCGGGACAACTCTGTAACACCTCTAAAGCTGACATTGCACACGGGGTTTGAGCTAAATCTTCAACCACGGAGTAGTTTGAAGCATCCCTAGCGTTAGGGTTATGCAAGGTCTTCTTGAAGACACCTTTCGGTATCTTCGGCATAATTTCAGCATGCTTCTCTATTGTGAGAGGGTTATAAGTTTCACCTACAGCTTTACCCTTCTTAAGAGTCTCTTTCTCATAATTTTTATTCCTTATCTGCAACAAAGTTGAAGATCGAACCATGTTGATATTGTTTGGGTCAGGGGAATTTTGAGTGCCCCCTGCTACATTAGAAGCTGAAGCAGAGTTCTATCCTTGGGGAAAAGGATCCTTCAGGACAGCCGGTTGTTGAGCTTTAAGAAGCTTCTAGGATTGATCCATAAGGGGACAAAGGTGAGTAAGGTGGTCCTCATGGCACAACTTACACGGGAACTTGACCTTCTTCTTTTCTTTCTTTTCCCCATCAACATTGTTCGCGGGATTTTTCTTGTTTTGATTTCCCTCTCCCTTCTTTCCTTTCTTTTTCTTCCCGCCGGGCTACTAATTTCCCTTTTGAGAGGTTTGTGCAAAAACATTTTCACTCTGGGGGGAGGGGGAATCCTTTACTGCCTTCACCATAGATTTCTTGACAGACAACTGATGAAGTTTCTTAGCCAAAGATTCTATGGTGGGAGAGTTAACGAACCCAACCACACCATCAGCATGGAGTCCAGGGTTAGGCTTCTCTGCATCGTGCATAGGCCTCGGTGCCTCAGGGATAATCTCATACAAGATCCCAGATTGTGAATAAACCAAATCCAATTGTTGGGCCCTGAGATTGGCTTCTTCTTCATTCGTTACTCCTGAGGTGGATATGTCCTTAGATATGTAGGGAAACAGGGATTTAAGGAACCACTCTAAAAGGAATTCAGGAGGAATAGTGGCTTTTATAAGCCTCTTTTGCCTCCTCCACTCTTGGATGTGATCTGATATGTGGGTAGCCTTGTTCTGCCTAAAAGTAGACAACAAATCCGTTCCGAAATCATATCGGACTGGAAGCTGAAAGTGGCTAAGAAATGCACTAGCCAAGTCCCAGAAACTACTGAAAGTAGCAGAAGGCAATTCAATATATCATTTTTCCACAGTACCTGTTAAGGTTCTCTGGAACATCCTCAACCTAACTGAATCTTCATTCAGTGAATTCAAAGAACACCATAAATGGAATGTGGTGGCATGAGCCCCAGGATCTTCACCAACTTTTCCTTCGAACTTAGGGATGTCCGATGGTAATTTGGTGGGAACAGGTGGCCACAAGGGGTCATGCCTCATCAGTTCATTCATCAATTTTAAAAAATATGGAAAGTTTAAGGTTGCCAGGAATGGAAGTTTGGGTCGAATTGGGGTACTAAATGTGCTACCCTACGGATTAGAGGGACTTGCCCCCGAATGCCCATGGGTAAAAGTGGGGTTTCCCCCTACCCCTGGTTGTGAAGTGGGTAGATTACTCTGAAATGGATTCCATCTGTAAGCCACAGGATTGTGTGTGGGAGGTGCAGTATAAGAAGTTCGGGCCGTCCCCATAGAAATAGGGGTCTGAAAGACAGGAGTCGGTATCATTCCGTTGAACAACGAAAAGGGAGAGCTTGTAAATGGAACCGAAATCAGAGTCTGGAAATTTTTCCCATAAGAGGTATGGTTCCGAAACTACACTCCTACATAGGAAGGTGATGGACCTATGTATGGAGAGGATGGGGGAATCTGCCCCCCATTCCAAGGGAATCCTTGGACAAATGCCAAGGATCCTACTGGACCGCTCTGGGTAGTATATGGAAAGGAAGAAGGAATAGTAGGTATACTGGGAATCCCAGTAACCATATCACCAGAAGTACCTGCTAGGTTTGAGTGAACCGGTGGTTGAACCACCTGGCTCGCTGGAGTCAAAGGTGTAGAAGGTATACTAGATCTAGGGGCACTTACCGGGGGAGGTAGTACCCCTTCAACTGGAATGGCTAAGGTGAACACAAAAGGACTTTCTTCCACAGAAGACATGATCCTACCCCCAGGGAAACCTAACACAGGTGAATCAAAAGGTCTAACCTGAACGATCACAGGATCGTTTAAATTAGTCAAGGGGGTGTTAAAATTCCTTGCAAACTTGTCAGCCTGCAAGTCTTCTATCTCAACTGTATCAAGATCAAAATGGTTAGCTATAAGTTCTGGTTCACCTAGAACTTCACCTATCCCTACTGGTTCAAATGAACCGTCCGTGTCTAATCTCTGCTTTTGGGGTGAGGTGGAGGCTCCAATGTGATGACAGGAGGAAGGTTTCTCAACCTTCTTGAACTTCTAATAGGTTGGTCCTCCATGACTGAAATTTTGACAAATCACACCCTAAGGCCAACTAAACACAGCCAAAACCACAGAGCATACACTATAAAAATCCTAAAGCCTCAAACAATCAAACAAGGGTGAAAGATGTACTTTCCTGAAGAAAGTTGATGAACGATTACTTGGCGTCCTTGAAGTGGTTCTTAGGAACAAGTGGAGGAATCACCCAAATGCCCTCCTACACTTAGAACAAGGGTTACCTTCCAAGCCCATTCAAGGTGAACCAAAAATAACCTTCCGATTTACCTAGGTATGAAACCTAAATGTCAAGAGACTAAAGGCTACCTTAGCTATACAAACAGTATGGGGGGAGAGTCGCAATCCTGACTCGTATGCATGGGCAGGGTAGCTAAGCCTGAAACTCTGTCTAGGACAGAATCCCCAGATGCGTAAAAGTCCTAATTTAATTTTTGACAAAGAATTGGAGGGTTATCTCCTCAGTCCATCCCTCCACACGGCCTCATGCTTGACTCCCATTTGAGAGGAGCTTCCCAGCTACAATCGATAAAGTCAAGGATTTACCTAAAGAAAGGTCCACTACGTCTGAATTTTAAAACTTATGGGAAGTTTACACTTCCTATCCCACAAGTCTAGCCTAAGCTAGTTGGTGAAAGGCCCCTAAAAATAAAAAATTACTAGTAAATTTTAATTATTGCGTTCATTTTAAAGGGATTTTTCTTACTCATAAGAAAATGGAGTGATGAACTATGGTGTTTTTGACTCGATAAGAAATAAAAAAGTAAAGGTGTATTTTTTTTCAAAGCAAATTACCACTATCAAAGAAATTTTTCTTTTTTTTTGTAAATATATATTAATGAACAAATGCAAACGATAAAGGAAACTAAGCCTATGTTTTTTGTAGTTTTTGAGATTATATTTTAAAACTGAAATGCAAACCACTTATGCAAAAGCAAATGCAAAAGCTTGACAATGTTTTTCTTTTCACTTTTTAAAATTGCTCAAACTCTACCATGCACATAAAATGCACAAAACTTGAGTATACTTGGATCTAATCAACTGTATAAACAAACAAACTGAAGTAAAGCAGGCTAAAAGAACCAAGAATCAACCAACAAAGGGAGACTAGGAACCCTAGCTTGGGTGCACACAATGACAAAAGATCACTGTAAACTCATAAAGGTAAGTGACAAACCAACCATCATCAAAAGATAGACTAGAAAAACAATGCCCAAGACCCTGATCACTGATCCAGACAGAGACACTTCAACCTATAACCCAGCAGGCCAAGCTACTTCAGCATGCAAACAAAAGACAATCCAAGCAAAAGAAACCCAAGGGCTTTACGAAAAAAGCACAAAGTGTGGTCACCAAAGGTCTTCAGATAAATAGCACAGTATTCATAAAGAATCTAACTAACAAACAGGAATTACACAAAGAGAGGGACAAGCAAACCCAATCCTAAAAAATCCATATTTCCAGGCTTGTACGCGACTGTGTAGAAGGGAAACTCGCGTGCTGTACGCGACTGTCCAAGAGAGCAACCCGCGTATGAAGGCCTCTATACACGACTGTGCAGAAGAGCAACCCGCGTACAGGTACAAAATTTTTCTCAAAAAATAAGAAAAATCCATAAGACTTTCAAACACTATGATAAGTATGAACCAAGATAAAAGACCACACACAAACTTCAAAGAAAATACTGGTCAGGGGTGACAGAAACAACCTACAGCAGTCTGGGCTCCCCAGCGGAGTCACCAATTCAGAAATAAAAAGGAACTTGACAAGCATCCAAAAAACTCAAAAACATTCAAGAATTGGTCCAAATCTACCAAAATGCAACCAAAACTCAAATAAAAAGGAAGATGACAAGCATCCAAAAAACTCAAAAACATTCAAGAATTGCTCCAAATCTACCAAAATGCAACCAAAACTCAATGATTTAGGGTGGAGGAAGGGTTTGGAGATTAGATTTAACAATATGAATAGATCTGAAAAAGATTTGGTAATGTGATTAGGGATGGAAAGACTGAACCAATAGGCGGGGGATTGAAATTTCCCTCCACAGCCAAGTCAGTCACTTGACTAGTAAAACGTCCCAAGCTCAATAAAATCCACTCCAAATAGAGGTAACGATGGACCTAAGAGCTCTATGACTATCATATGCATCCTACAAACCACAATCCATCAACCCAAAACCCAAAAATGAAGGAAACTTGAGTTGTATGCACGCATGTATGCAATGAAGGTTTGGGTGGAGTACTAACACAAGAAGGTCATGTAATTTCTTATGAATCAAGGAAGTTAAAAAGACACAAAAAGAATTATGCAACTTATGACTTAGAGACAACTGCCATAATCCATGCTCTAAAAATGTGGTGCCATTATCTGATAGGTAAAAGATTTTTTCCAATGTCTGATAACATAAGTTTGCAGTATTTTTTTATCAACAAAATTTGAACACAATGCAGGTTAGATGGTTAGCTTTCCTTAGCGAATATGATTTTGAAATCAAACACATCAAAGGAAAGGAAAATAAAGTGGATGATTCCTTAAGAATAAATGCAATAACGAGTTGTATAGCCACCATTAGTAGTTATATAACATAATTAGATGCTAAATTGGAAGAAGGGATAAAATTGGACATAGAATACCAAAATCTAAGAGAAAATGTAACTTAGAATGTATCTGAAAATTTAAATATAGATTACAGTTTAAATGAAAAAGGTTTAATGTTGTATAAAAATAGACTTTATGTGCCTAATATACCATAAATTAAACTATTGATTTTAAATGAAGTACACAAAAGTCCTTATTCTGGACATGCGGGGTATCAAAAGATGATAACAATGTTGAGAAAAGAGTATTTCTGGACTAATATGAAGAACGTAGTTGCTGAATATATAGCTAGGTGTATAGAATGTCAGCAAGTTAAAGTTGAGCATCAACACTGAGCAAGTATTTTACAACCACTACCAATTCCAAATTGGAAATGGGAATTCATCAGTCTTGATTTTATATCTGGTTTGCATAAAAATAAGAAACAAAATGATTCAATAATGGTAGTTGTGGACAAACTAAGCAAGGAAGAACAGTTTATACCTGTTAGAAAAACACATAAAGTTGTTAACATTGCTGACATCTTTATGAAAGAAATCTTTCGGTTGCACGGAATTACTAAGGTAATAATTTCTGACAGAGATCCTAAGTTTACTGGTAATTTTTGGAAATCTTTGTTTAAAGGACTGGATACTAAATTGAATTTCAATACTATTTGTCAACCCCAAACAGATGGACAAACAGAAACAGTCAATCAGGTACTAGAAGACATGTTATGAATGTATGTTAGAGACTATCCCAAGAAATGGGAAGATTATTTGCACTTAGTTGAATTTGCGTATAATAATCATTATCAAGCTTCAACTAAAATTAAAGTCCCTTTGAAATATTATATGGTAGGAAATGTAATACTCCCATTACATGGAGTAATCCAGTTGAAAAATTGATGTTAGGACCTGACTTGTTAAAATAACTAGAACTAACAGTGAAACAGGTACAAAGGAATTTGAAAACTACTCAGGACAAACAAAAGATTCATGCAGACCTTAAAACAACTCTGAAACAATTCCAAGTAGGTGAGCATGTATTTGTTAAGGTAAAACCAAGAAAGAGCTCCTTTAAGTTGGGGAGTTGTGCTAAATTAGCACCCGAGTATTGTGGAGCGTTCGATATATTAGCAAGAGTGGGACCAGTGGCATATTAGTTATTTTTTCCACCTAACTTTACAATACATAATGTCTTTCATATTTCCATATTGAAAAATTATGTGCACGATGCCACTTATGTGCTTGACTAGAATGTTATTCAGGTAGAACCCGAAGGATATTTTCAAGTGGAACTAGACTTTATTTTCGATAAGAGGAAAATTTTTCTTTGGAAGCGCACCATTGGAGAGGTAAAGGTGCAATGGAAACACCTAAATCCGGATGAAGGAACCTAGGAATTGGAGAGTCATATGCATGAGCCATATCCATCTCTATTCCAGGAAGACCCGAAATAAACTTAAGAAACATCGAGGACGATGTTGAACTTAATGGGGGGTGTTTGTAACCCACCTAGAACTAAAAATAAATATTTGTATTTATTTCAAGAAACATTATGTTGAATTTATTGTAAAGTTTTTTTGGCCAAGTTGGTCAAGAATGACTATAATTGAAGATTTATTTATTTTAATAAGTAAATAGAAGAGACATCGTACCTATCGAGAGGAGAGTGTTGAAAGAGTGTTCATTGACCCAATAAGATGAATAAACAACTATAGAAGGCTAGTTGACAAGTTGCAGCACTAGCATTTCACTTTCTAGTTGTTATAGGAAGAAAAATCCCTAAAAATGTGGTCATGTTCCCTAAGAGGGGGAACTGAGCAGGTGGCTCATTTAATTCCAAAACTAACCCAAAGACCTAGGCAATCTTATAAATGCCATCAAATTGAGCAGGAGGCTCACTACATTCTATTTCCAAATGAATAAACCTTGTGACTCCTACAAAACTAAAAAGTCACGCACACGAGGAATTTAATGAGGAGATAGCTAAAGTGGAATTGCCGAGTTAAGTCGGCTACTGAGTGTTAAATTGCAGCAAGTTCTATGTGTGTTATTATCAAGTGATATTTGTCCTAGTGATTTAGTGAATAGGCTCGGGGGTCCTAAGCAAGTAATCTTGGCTACTTCAGGAGACAGTTGGGTGGAACAATATCCTTTGGGTGTTTGTCCCCCTTCTGCAAATTATCCAGTATCTAACTGTTTGTTATTTATATATGGTCTAAACTTTATATCTGTAAATTGTTTATAAGTAGGCTTAGAATCTACAGAGTTTAATGGAAATTGTTCTTTATTGCTCTGAGAAAGGAAAGTTGTAATTTAGTTAGTTTGAAATTATTGTTTAATGAGTATTGATCGAATCTTATTGTTAGGATAATATTTAACTTCAATGATGATTTTTCGTTCTCTTAGAATATTAATTATAATACCTCTAATTTAGTTAGTCTTATTCTATTATATTTTTATTATCAGTGTTACCTTTTCACTAATTTAGGTTCAAATAATGAAACATATATTGAACTGATCAATCATAATTACTATAAGGACAAACTCTTAGAGAGATTTGTAGTCTAAATATATATTTATTTTAAATAATCTAAACAGTGTTAAATCTAAACAAATCAAAGGTTTCAAATCTGTAACTCCGAGATATAGAGGATACACCTAAGTATACACACACACACACACACACACACACACACACACACACACACACACACATACTATAAGGCTTCACAAAACAAAAACCAAAACATTAAACTAAAACCAAAAAACCAATCAATGTATTTATATAATATAACCATACGATTCATATTTGCATCGAATATATCGTAATTTCAATCTATGACAAAGCTAGCATACTTTGGCCTTACGGCCCAAAAACCTCAACCATAACTTATCATAAATTAAAATGTTTAAAATTAATAGGGTCACAAGGTCGAATCCTGTCAAGGGTAATCGACTGAGTGCTCTATGACCAAACCCTTTGCAAATATTTACTTCAATAAAGGAAACTAAATCTAGTTATAAGTAGGCCACAATTCTTGTTATAAGCTTGCAACATTATAATATTGTTTTCCATTAAAATAAAATATACAGTAAAAACTTTAGATACAGTTATTGCAATCTAGGCCTCAAAAGTAAAGCAGTAAATAACCAGGTGTATAGATCGAATCATGCTAAGGATTCCATCTAACTAAATCAGAGCCACATTACAAGAGCTTCATGGAAAAAATACAAGTTCTTATTTCAATTAAAAATACCAAATTGAGATTATCGATAGGTGACAACTCTGGTTGCAGGATGAAGGCCATTTTAGTATTATCATTTGCAATTTTGTAACATACAAAATAAATCACAACAGCCTTATGGATTAATAATTATTATAAAAACAGTAACATCCATTAAAAACTTGAATCGACTTGATAGCGTCCTCACGTATTTTGTTATATAAATAAACGAAGTTACAGAAGTGTCAATAAAACATGTTTATATAAACATTTCAACGAAAGCCCTCATGGTTTTTTCATAAGGAAACCAAAAATTTACAGAGACAATCGTAGGACGGTTCTTTACACCTTAAATCAAACATAAACCATGTCATTGTTCACACTAAACTTTATTTGCAGAGTCACTTCGACTCCACGGTCGAAGAGTCTTCGCAATTGTAAAATGTAAATGGCTCGTGGATACTAAAGAGAATTGCCACTTTCATGAAGGACAAACGCATAGATGGATTCCCAATCCATGCCAGAGAACTTAGGTCAAGCCACAGTGCTACAAGCCATAAAGCCACGAAAAAGGAATTTAACATGTCTTACCCAGACCATAAATCCTTTTCAACACAACACCCAACCAAAAACTGTTTGGAGAAGTCCGATTTAGAGATCCTCCTGCACATTCAACCCACATAGGTCAAACATTGATTTTATAAATTGTTTTATGATAGTAGAAAAACAATAACACAATTGGATATAAAGATCTTATCTTTTCTCTACGTATAAGAGTGTGATAAGAGGAAGAGTTGAACACTGACATCACCATATCATGGAAAAAAAAACCTTACCAGCAAACTTCTCTCTCGTAGACAGGGTTAAATGGTGTCGAGGGCCAAGAACCTCGGCTCCTCCACCATGAATTTTACATAGTGGAAATACCGATTCAAACATACTAAGACCGGTTGGGATGAATAGAAAACAAAAGAACCCAATTCAGAACTTCATCGTTAAGGTAATCACTTTCTTTGAGGTGAATTAAACCTTAGGGTTTATGAGTTGACACACCAAGTGACAAACAACTGGAGTATTTAAACCTTCACGTGAACGTTAAATGCCATATGGTGTATATGCTTATACCCAAACCATATATTTCCAAGACCATCCCTTTTCATTTTGGATCGATACCTTAATATCTTATGTCATGCATGTAACTCATGTTATATGAATAAGGTAAGTTGGGTGTTTCCCTTTTGCCATTTTCTTAGGCCCTTGCTTAGGAGTGTTTGTGCTTATACTTAGCTTGGGACTCTTGGTGAAAATAAGGTAGCTGGAAGACTCCTTGAATCAACACCTACACAAAAAAATTACAAAAGGTCTACATTAGCTATTTTCGCTAAGTAAGATGTGTAACCCACCTTTTCCCCATCTTTTGGAAACGGTCAACTGACATACAAAAGAACATAACCAGCAAGCACAAACACTTTAACCAGCAGAAATAAAATTACTTTTCCTTCATAATTTTGATGACAGAAAAGTAGTATCGTCGTATCGCAACACTATATCATCGTAAAAAGACACTTATGTTTTGAATGGGTAAAAGGACTAAAAACATGATTATCAGGATCATATGATTTAATTATCGTTTTGCTATAGTTTAAGTCACTCTTTAATGGATCACAACTATATCATTTATATCGCAAAGTAAACTAAGATATGGTTTAGATTCCTTTATCCTTATAAATTACAGTTAGACCTTTTCTTTACTTTTATTTTATTTTATTTTACGAAATTAAGGATTGTTACAAAACACATTAAAAACTATTAAATAACAAAAAACAAGGATAAAATACATTAAGATAAAACTAAATTAAAAAAATAAAATATTTTAATTTCTTTTTAAATAACACTATAATCCCTAACAAAAACATTTAAAAATACAAATAATAAACAAATAAATACTAAAAACAATATAAAATAAAATAAAGCAAATGTTAAAAATAAGTAAATGTTAATATTATAACAAAGTATTAAAATTCAATATAAAGAGACTAATTAAATAAATGTTCAAATTATGACAAAATATTTAAAAACAATATAAAAAAACATATCGTAACCATTTAACACAATATTGTTATAAAAGGAAAAAGATTTCAAAACACAAAATCCCACTCCATAAATGGTAAGTTTAATGGGTTAAGGAGGAAGATCTTAAGGTTCCTGCCACCTCTTAAGCACCACTCCTTAAGTGGTGGTGCTTAAGGGGTGGCGTCATTACAAGAATCACACCATCCTTAAGAGTCTCTCCTTATACACTAAAGAAACTACAAAACATACCCTTAACACTTCTTGCTTAAGGGGTGGCGTCATTACAAGAATCACACCATCCTTAAGACTCTCTCCTTATACACTAAAAAAACTACAAAACATACCCTTAACACATCATAAAACCTAAAAGATTTTTTTGTTATATTTTTTTCATATGTTATTTTGAAATTTTATTATATATTAAATGTTTTATATTATATTGTTTTAATATTTAATTTTATGTTACATGTATTATATTGGTTTAATTTATGTTTTAAATTTAATTTTATAATATAGGATTTATATTTGTTATTTTATGTTTTTAAATGTTTTGATATAGGTATTATACTTTAGTGTAAATTTTTTATTTTATTTTTTTATTAAATGATATTTACAATTATTTTTATTATTTTTATAGAAAATATCAAACTTTATAATTTTTCTATACGATATTTTGGTAATGTTTTTATTTAAGATTTTATTTTGAAAATAAATATTATGTTTTAATAGGTTTTTTATAAATATATGGTTTTTTTTATGTGAATCATCACTTTATGGAAAATAGTGTTAATTAATATCATTTTTATACATAAACTAGTTGAAAAAGGTTAAAAATGATTTGAAATATATTTATTTTTTCAAATTTTTAACAAATTTGCCTAAAAAATTGACTTATTTAAGAGAAAAGTTGAAGAAAAATTTCATAATGTATATGTTTTTCATTCTAAGTAGCTTCTAAATGCTAAAAAAAATGAAAATATGTCTTTTTTTCTCTTATAACTAGCTACTAAATGTATATATCTTTTGTAAAATTTGAAAAAACCCATTTGTAACTAAAAGATACAGTTTTTTAAATGAGTAAGAAATTTCAAAATCTCAAAAAAAATGGCTTAAAATGAAAAAAAGTGTTAAATAAAAGTTAAAATAAAGGTTAAAATAACTATTAAAATTTAAAGTGTACACACTTTTTGAAATAAAGGTTAAAATAACTATTAAAATTTACCGCCAAAATACTAAAACAATGTCGAGTTCTTAGTTTTATGTAGCGAGTTGAAGATCAACCCAAATTCAAACACAGACTGATATTCAAAAAATCTCAAGCATCCAATTAGGAAATGGAATTCGGAACACCTTTGGAGGTTGTATTCAACATCTTTCACATTTAGAGGTATTTTAATTTAAAAAGAAAGATCGCTACATATCATTTCAAGAGGCGTCTACGTGGATTCCCATACTATTTTTAGATTGAAACACGTCAGAAAGAATCTACAACTGTTTTTGATCAATCTCCAAGGAGCTAATAATGCTCAGTGAAATTGGTTCCGAAAATCCTTGGATCGTTAATTGATAAACTATATTTTTTATCCAGCTTGCATTATTGTGGCATATTTAAATAATTAATTAATGTAGTTAAGCTCATCCAAAGGGATAAGATCTCTCTTACTCTATATATTGTAATCTTTTATATGTAATGGGAGTGGGATCTAGTCGAGAGGGTGAAGAATGTTTTGAAAAATGTTTTGAAGGAGGTCCAGAGTTATATTCTGGAAAGTCTGAGGATTTTTCTTTGTACGTTTATGTTGGAATATTGTAATTTGAGAATATATCTACTGTCTTTCTATCTAAATATTATGCAGTCTAGTTTTTGTCATGGAATTGTTCATATTGATGTTTTCATTTTTAATACCCATACACAGATTTAATATTTATGAATATTATATTTAGAATGTTATTCTAGATATAGTTCTTTATGTAGTATGGGAATGAAGTGTTGGTTCCCTTTATTATGAGTTAGCCTTGAACATTGGTCATCGTTGATAAGTTTCTACTTCAGTCCAACTTCCCATGTTCTTATCAGAATATGATGATATCAGTTGTCTCATTCCTTCTCTATGTGCATTAATATTTTGAATCCTTTACATAACCAACAAAAACAATCATTCATTTTGGTATAAGCATTAAGATTAGCTAGGCTTGTCTCTCCAACAGTTAGGAGAAAAGTTCTAAAACAAACAACATCCTTTGGACCGAAGATTCTAAAGATGAAATATTAAAAAATGGACCATACCGGCTAGCCTCTTCTTAGAAAGATTTTTTTTTCATTAGCATCTAGTGTTTGCTTCCCTAAGCAATTGAAAAAGAAGATAAATGTTGATGTTGTTTAATACCAAAAGTGCTAAGCCAATGTTGTTCAATATCGAAGTTGGCTCCATTGATTGAAGGACCACAAGTTGAAGAGGTGCACGAATCACTCTCCAAGAAGGATGATTTTAATCGAAACACACTTTGTAAATTGAAATCCATAATGACATGTAATTCAAAAAAACTTTATTTCCTTTGATATATTGTTATTGGGTTGATGCACAATCATGGACTCCTTTAAAGACACTTTAGATGCTACATAATACTAGAATAAACAGAAAACTCTAACTTTAGGTGACAATTAGGGGTACTTCCCTAACTTATTTAAAGATGAAGTAAAAAGAGAAAAGATAGGAAATTGAATTAGCTCTCATAATATATAGAATTTATGCAGAGAAAATGTGTGTAAATGATTATAAAATTAGTTTCCCTGAAAGTGGGTTTTCAAATTTCCAGCACATCTTAACATATATGTTTGTGTGGGTGCAGCAATATATGAGGTAAATGATGTCAATTTGGGATAAAATCTTGCAGACATATAAAGGACATATAGGCCTAATGCAACACTATTTATTCATAATTTTTCATGAATAATTTATTATTATTATTATTAATTATTGAAGTCAGAAAATATTGAAATTAAAACCTTATGTGCAGGTGCAACACTTTAGGGGAAAACATTAATGAAATCCTTGATTTCTAAATATAAGATCGTAGAGCTTGATCTCGTCTAGTGCACCATATAGTTTTATTGGGAAATGGTGAAGGAAATCTAAAGTTATATAACAAACAATCGATGTATGTATTTTTGAAAACTCACATGTGTCATTTAGAAAAATAAATATAAATAAATAAAACATAGTTTTGAAGAAAAAAATTACATATTCAGAATCGTAAGATCGTACTCTACAATATCCTAGATTTTCATAAAAAAAATGTTGTGTATGTCATATCAAAACACGCCATCTAAACTGAGCATATTGATAGAGTTCTAAAAGACAAGCAATAGCCCTAGTTTATTTGTCCTACCCAATAGGTTCGGTATTCCGAAGCTATTTCCGAACCTAATGCCAAACCTTATTCCCTCCAATTATTTTAATTTTAAAGTTACGCATATGCGATATAGCTTATTCATATCGCATATTCGATATGATAAAGATATAACGCATATGGATTTTGTCTTATAACTAATTTGGTTTTGTCCTAATGCATCATTGTTCATCACCCTCGTCCTCATCATCATCACCACCCTCATCCTCATCCTCATTGTCAAAACCCCAAAATTTTCAAAAAAAATTAAAACTTTTAAAATAACATAAATATATGTTAACATAGTCGTTAAATACTGATTAGTTAATGCTATTAATTTTGTAACTGTATGATCTTTACTTGTTTGGAATGCTAGTTGAGTTTCTCTTCAGTTTTCTGATTGTTCTCTGTTTGCAACAGCAAGGGATTATGCTACGTTAACTGGGCTTACTTAGCTGTTAAGCTAACGCACACAGTTTTCCTTTCTCTTACAGATCTACAGGTTAAGTTTTGGGATTGCTGCTAACAGATCATTCTAGAGTAAATATATCATATGCTGTTACCAAGTTCATTCAGTAGAGAACTATATAAATAGATCGCATGTTAACCAGATTATTCAGCTTCTTACAGGTATAGCCTCCCTTATTTTACTTTTGATACATACCAAAAATTGATGAGGAAAGGTAAAAAAAATACTAAAGAAAAAGATCGTCATTTCCAGTTATATCTATGAACCTTTCAGTTGAATAAACATTCAGAAATAAAGATGGCAGTTACATAAATTTCTTTTCCAACCATTGCCTA
>LPNX010194339.1:1894671-1932414 GCA_001517045.1 Pseudotsuga menziesii | reverse complement strand
TGACAGTAAGCTTTAATTGTAAAAGCAAGCTTGTCTTGCTTTTGAGGTTAGGATACCTCAAACCCTTCTTAGCAGGGTCTAAGAAAACCAGGCAGGGTCCTAGATAAAGAGTAGGTGCTCTATGTATCAGTAGGTGCTGATTTTGCCTAGCAGTTGTAGCCGAACCAAAATAATATAAAAAGATTACAAATCTATATTGTGTTGTGTTCTGTTGTGTTATGGTTTCTGATGACCTAAATGCTTATGCTATGTGAATGATGTTTATGAAATGATTATGGTAGAGTAATGGATTGATGAATTGGTAGCTAACCGTGATAAGCTAAAATTTGGCTTCACACTAATTCAACCCCCCTCTCAGTGTCAACAATGACTACACAATGATCATACATATATGCATAAATAATTTCAAAGAATGAAATAATACAAAATTGTTAAAAGAATGCAAGGAAAAGGGTTAAAGATACATTACAGAGAGTGTCCCTTGGGACACTAAGTATTTATCTTTTTGAAGAAAAACCTGATTTGTGGCTCGTTTGACCCTTTCTTGTTTCTTGTGACTTTGATAGTGCCTCACATCTTTGAAGATTTTCCAAAAGTCCACACTATCAAAAAACTACTCATGCCATATTTTATTAACTTCCTTAATCCTGATTCCATCCTTTATATTTTTCGGGAAGCTAATAAAAATAACATGATCCTTTACACTATGTACACTGTCCACATTCTGAAAAAACACTGATTCATTCTGGCATGCCTCGACTGTCTTTTCTTCTAAAACATTCTGAAAATGACCTGACACTTTACTGACTTGAGGAGAACTTACTAAAGCCTTGGGTGGCTTATCCTTTTGGGCTGGAAGCTTTACATTATCTGCTACAGGAACTAATACCTTTACATTATTGATCCAATCCTCTAAATCTATACTCAAATTATTACTTGAAAATACACTTTGGTTAGGGGTGATTTCATGGTCACATGTTTCTTCTACTTTGTCCATATTTATAGTCATGCAAACCATGTCCTTACTATCTTCTACTGAATCCAATAAATCCTCATTATTGTCAAACACGCATTCATGACCAACCATATTAACCTGTTCCATTCTTTCTCGAGCTGCTAACTTTTTCTTTATAATCTGAAAGAAAATGGGACAAGTCCCTTCCTCATGTGAATCATCACAAGCCCTACAGTAAGGGATTACTGGATCATCAAACCAATTGTTTGCTTCCATAGGCTCTGGAGGTCTTTCTTGTTCTTGATAAGGGGGTCCTTTAGGGAGACCCTCTTGCCATCTATCATTTGGCTTATGATTATTACCTTTATCTTTTTCCATGGCAACTATCTTATTATGCAATGTTGTCTGGTTTGCCTGCAAGGCAGCTATCTGATTAGCATGATTCAATTCCATTTGTTTAATCAATTGGGTGAGCTTATCTATGGAGTCACCTTGAGGTTCTTGGTTTTGAACTTTCTTAACTTCCTTTGAAAACCCAAGAGCATTTGATTTCCCTGAATCTTGCATATTCTGATCTATTTTAATAGCTTTGTCTTGTGCCTCCCTAACATTTGTAGGCTCTTTATCCCTTAGCTGGTATCTCATTTCCCCTTCAAAAGCTTGAATGTAGAAAATTAAGATGGCCTTTTCAGGAGGCTTAATATCTTGAGGGAGATTCTTAACCAATTCATTAAATCTTCTGTTAAATCCTTCCACTGTTTCATTATCTTCCTTATGGCTAGAGTGCAAAGCAGTTAACAAGGAATGGTGATCCCTCTTATCTCCCCATTTATCATTAAAAGCTTCAATGATTCCCTTAAGGTCTTTAAACTTGTTATCGTCATGTTCCATAAACCAATCAATGGCCTCTTCCTCTAAGGACAAAACAAAGAGTTTCATCTTCACATCCTCATGGTTGTGTGCCATACACCATCTTGCAATACATAAATTGAAATTTCTAATGTGGGCTTTAGCACTTGTAACATTGTCTCCTAGAAAAGAAGGCAACTTATCTATAGCTTTCTCTAGAACTTCATGAGGGTAACCAACAATTTTAGAGAAATCACACGGTCTATAATAATTATTCATTGTTCAGGTTGGTCTACTTAGATAAACAACAAAGGCATATTAGAAATTGGCTTCTTCTCCAAGACTTGTAAAGATTCTATAGGGAGCAAGTTTGTTTAACTTCCTCTAAAAGCCTTTTCAAGATCTAAGAGGGAGCTAAACAAACCAAAGGGCTCCAGGTAGAATACCTTACTATATATTTTGAAGTGGAGTCGCCACTTGGAAAACAAGTAAACTTCCAATATGGGTAAAACAAAGAAAAAAAAAAAAAATTAAGGTTATTTCAAAAATTTTATTAACACTTTAAAAACGAATTAAATTGAAGAATTAAATTAGATCTAAAATTATTTAATTAATGTCAAGACCAAGGACAAAAGACTTGTCCCCGGCAACGGCGCCAAAGATGTTGCCGCCTAATACACACTTTATGACACGGAGAAATCTCCAACCCGCTTTGTGTGTCCTTGGGGGCAAGTTAGAGCTGGGGACCACTGTCACCACAGTCCAGAACTCCTACGTTTAAGCAAGCTCCCAACAAAGCCAAGGGGGGTAGTCCCTATAGGAAAATGTTCCTAAGACTATTAACTATTAGTTAAAGGGATTTTTATTAAGATTACAAAATTACAAAATCAGTGCCTAGATTAAATGGAGTCAAAAGATTACAAGTTACAAACTTACAAAAGAATTAAGAATGATTATCCACAGTTGCCTAAGCTAAGCAAGATCTACAAATTACTAAACGATATGATTACTTAATCAAATGAATTAAAGATGCCACCACAAGAGTTTGCGAAACTAAAAGAAATACTTGCAACTGAAAAGTGAAAAGCTTGCAGTAAAAACCTTGAACAGCAAGGCAAAGATAAATAACAATGACCTGTGTTTGTAGGACGTTTTGCAATGTCTCTTGTAAATTTTAATGAATTTTATTAGAGTTGAAATCTTTGATTAAGTCTTCGAACCGGTGGTGTGACTACCCCAATCCAGTATTTCTCAAGTCAAAGAGGGAATGCTGTTGCACTCAACAAAGTGGGAGCAAAGCCCACCCGTAGCTCACAGGTCAAACCCCAATGCCCCGGTGCTCAACAAGGAGGACGTAAAACGCCTAGAGACTCCCCACGATCCACTACCCCAAGTCGCTTCCGAGGCACTGTTTTTAATCAACAGGAAAATTACTAGATGGATGCCTATTAAACTAAGACTTCTCTATCCCCTGTCGTATCTCGTGAGTACCCCGAAGGGTGATAACTGAGTAGAGGAGCAGGAAATAGTGAAGTTGTTGTTGGTTAATTTTAGAAGTAAATTTTAGTCTTGGTGATTAGCATGCAAGGTAAATTTTAAGCTATCAACAAGATCAACCAAGCGGTACCCCTTATGGGAGGTGCTGGTACTTGATCTTGGACTGAAAAAATAAAATGTGAAAAATTGTAACAGAAAAAGAAAGAGAGTTGTTTTAATTAACTAAGCCCCCACTTCTCCTGCTTTTCATATCCAACTTGAAGCCCCTAAAGGGAGATGACAAGTGGATAGAGGATACACAGGATAGGTGGGTTGTATGATTACTTCTTTGACAGAAAATGAAAATTAAATCTAACTACTTTGAACAGAAAATTAAAAGGAAAAACAACTAACTAAAGCAATGTCCTAACCACACAACAATCTCTGTGACAGAGATGGTCGTCTGTCACAGAGATAGGTGGGTAAACAGAAAAAAACTTGCAAATAAAAAATTAACTCTAAGCAACTACTTATACAAATTCACAGCAGAGAAATACCCCAAAGAGAACTTCTCATTTGGGGTTTACAATGTAATAGAAGAGAGAGAAGAAGTGTAGTTTAGGGCCTCTTTTGGACCAAATTTTTGCTGGTTTTTTTGGGCAATTTAGGGCAGCATAATCCCCTCTTTCTGTGCACAGAACCTGCAAAAAAATCAGCAACTTATTTGCTGGAAATTACTGCAGAAAACTGAAACAAAAAGTTAGAACAATTTAGTGTACAACCCAGAAATTTTACAGAAAAATCTGAACTTTAAAAAATGGAAAAACAGAAATTTTAGTGGCTGAAAAAGAATGTTTTTAGGGTGAAAACAACATATAAACAGCAGATTTATAAGCCTATACTAATATAAAATGGATGAGTGCCCTAAAACAAGGGTTATATTCACTATACAGTGAATAAAATCCAGTTTCAGGATAGAAAAAGAAAAATGGCCGAATTGAAAATTTAAAAAAAACGAAACCCTTGGAGGAGCCCTTCTTAGCTTTGGATCCCTGCAAATAAACTATTAAAGCTGCAACCAGAAAGCCAAGAGATGAGCACAGTAATAAATCCTACAAAATACTTTGTAGAATCTTACTAATCTACTCACAAATGAAAATAGAAATACTTCTACCTACAAGTCTCTCCACAAAATACTTTGTGGAGAGCTTCCAAGCTAAACAAGAGCAACAATAATTGAAAATTTTACAAAGTTACCTCACTAATCCAAGCATGAAATGAGAAAATGATGGCACAATATTCCTCCAAAGCTTCCTTCTATTATGGCCCAACTAGGGCAAGATTCAATACAAAGTAGCAAGAGAATATGAGAGGAGAATGGAGAAATATTCCGGCAGCATAACAATGGCATGAGAGAAGTTGTGAAATGAGGGAGTGAGACCCTCATTGTATAGTTGAGAAGCAACCCCAACCCCTTGAAGATCAATGCCCAAGATTAAATCTAGATCTAGATTAGATCTCCACCACTAGATCTAGGTTTGTGGACTTTGCAAGCCATCCACCAATCATAAGCAAGGGTGCATTTTCAAATCAATGGTCAAAAAGATAGATCCATGTCACAATAAAGCTTAACCCTTAGATCTAGGGTTTCCATGACTCAAGTGGGGCCTCCTTTGACTTAATTTTTAATTTTATTATTTTTAATTTTATCTTTAATTTTATCTTTAATTTTTACATCTTTCATATAATATTTAATCTTTTATTTTTAATCTTTTAATCTTTTATTTTATCTTTTACTTTTTATTTTTAAATCTTTTAATCTTTTATTTTACTTTTTACTTTTTATTTTTATCTTTTTATTTTTAAATTTTTTAATCTTTTATTTTATCTTTTATCTTTTTATTTTTATATTTTTTATTTTTAAATCTTTTAATCTTTTATTTTATCTTTTACTTTTTATTTTTATCTTTTTATTTTTAAATCTTTTAATCTTTTATTTTCAAGTTTTAATCTTATATTTTTTATTTTTATCTTTTTATTTTTTAATCTTTTATTTTCTATTTAATATTTTATTTTTTATTTTTTAATTTTTTCTTTAATTTTTTAATTTCTAATTTTTAATTTTTATCTTTTATTAAGACAAGAAGAGCACCCCACTTGGGAAATCTTCAAAATTTTATTTTGACCATGGGGAGGTTTATAAAAAATTAACTATGATTAGCCACCTCCCAAACTTAATTACCATGGCCTTGTTTGATTTTTTCTTTCAAAATCAAATAATTTAATTTTTCACCTTTGGAAATTAAATTAATTTCCTGGGAAAAAATACCTTGTCTTAACCAAAATTGGTCTAACTTCTTAACCCCTCATCAGAATGACATGGGACTCGAAGCAGTGGCTTAGGGGGTTTCATAGCAATTTACCTTGCATTCATAGTCCCCTATTACAAAATGCCAGTGCTTGAGCAATTACATTATTACATCAAAACTTAGTTAATTAACCACCAAGAGGTGAAATTAATTAACTAGAAAAAATAAATAAAAATACAACAACATAACGAAACTCCGCAAAACTCTATACAAATGTCTAGCATGGTCATGAACAACATTTTGAACCCTTAGCCACCCCATGGACTTGACTGGTAAAACGCCCGTCACCACTTTGAAGGATTTTGAGTGAAAAACCAAACCAATTAAAATCGTTTAAAGAACAAGATTAATTGGAAAGGGAAAAAACACTCGATGAGAGGACTTCCCTAACAACCAGTTCCATGGTGTGGCAATCCATATCATATGACCCATACTAGCACATAGAATTACATTAATTTTCCCACGCAGGGGAGCAGACATTTCGTTTTACAAAGGGGCAATTGCCCTGCAGAAGTGAAAAATCCTCAGATTTTTCCATGGTACAAACTGCACATAATGTACATCTTCAATGTACATGAGGTTGCCACCTAGTCGAAATAGGTGGGCAACACACACTCAAGTGTAGCGCATAGTTGAGGAAGGAGAAGACACTGGGGCTAGACAAGAAGAAGATTACTGCTGTTGGGAGATCACTTACTGTTTTGGGGCTTTCACTGTTCTGGTGCTGATTCTATCTCTGAGGAAGTTGTGGAGTTTTCTTCTTTATGGTTTCCCCGAGGAAAAACACCGTGTTCATTGTCTCTTGTGTTTAATTGTTGTACTTGTTATTCTTTCAGTTAAAGATCCTAATAATGCTAGCTTAATGTTGAAAACTAACATGTTATCAGAGCTAACCTGAGAAGAAGACACTGTGCAGCTGCGAGAACTAGGGCTTTCTAGTTTGTGGATTTTCCTCCACAGATTTTCAGCAAAAGTAAGGTGGAATAACTCTCCTCCTTAGGGCACATCTTTCTGTCGAGGCAGAATTCAATTCTGAGGTTTTTCAGTTTTGGACCCAACACTCCTGCCGAAAATTAGGGCTTTTCACAGAAAAGGAATTTTTCAGTGAGGCCAAGCCTGGATTGATCTCCTCCCCAAAATCAAAGTTAGGGACAAAATTCAAAACAGTTGGGTGGATAGAACTCCGGAAAAGCAAAACCCTAATTTGCTCGTGAACCAGCTCTGCAGGATTTCAGCTCAAGTTTCAGATCCGACATCTTGAACCAGGTAAGATCTAAAATCTTTTGTATTTCCATTTGAGGTTCTCAGATAAGATGTCGAATCATACCAAGCTTGATGAAAAGCTTGAGGGAGCTGATAACTTCCGAGCTTGGAAGTATAGGATCTCCCTGGTCCTGGAAGAAAATGAATTAGACTCCTACATCCATGAGGAGGTTCCAGTTCCAGAGGGAGATGAGGCAAAGGCCTTACATAACAAGAAGATGGTTATGGAAAAGAGGATCATTGCTGATTCTATCAAGGATCACCTTATCCCACAGGTGTCCTCTCTCAAGACACCTAAAGCTATGTTTGATGCCCTAACCAAGGTGTTTTAAGGGAAGAACATAAACCGAAAGATGACTCTGAGGAATCAACTGAAGAATGTGAAGATTCAGAATGCAGAGACTATCCAATCCTACTTCACAAGGGTTTCTCAGATCAAGGAACAATTAGAAGCAGTTGATGAAGAAGTGGAAAATGCAGAGATTGTGATGACTACTTTGAATGGCCTTCCTAGGTCATGGGATTCCTTCATCCAAGGAATCTGTGCAAGAAAGAAGTTAGTCAAGTTCAGCAGACTATAGGAAGAATGCTCTCAAGAAGAAGCTCGGATAGTAGCTAGAGAAGAGAAGATGGGAAGTGAAGATCAAGCCCTCATAGTTCACTCCAAGAAGGGAAGAAGAAATCCTCATTACTCCAAAGGTAAGAACTCTCATTCTAACAATAGAAAGGACCTATCTAGATTGAGATGTTATACATGTGATGAAAAATGACACTTTGCAAAAGACTGTCCTAAGAGCAAGAACCACTCTCATAAGAAGAAGGGGAACAAAAGAAGACATCGTGCTCATGCTGCAGAGGATGATGAACCATCCAAGAAGAGATCCAGATATGAAAGTGAAGATTCTTCAAGCGAGGATGAATATGTTTTGATTTATGCTCTCACAGGTAACATTACTCATGGAAGTGATGATTGGCTCATAGATAGTGGGGCTTCCAAACATATGATTGGATTCAAGGAATCCTTTGTAAGACTATCAGAACATGAATCACCTCACAAGGTGAAACTAGGAGATGACTACCAATATCCAATAAAAGGTAGTGGAGAATCTTCATATAAACTAGACTCTGGTAAGTCTCTAACAATGAAGGAAGTATTGTTTGTACCAGGACTCAAGAAGAACCTTCTCTCCATATCAACATTAGATGCAAAAGGAATGCGGGTTGCATTCATAGATGGTCAAGTCATTATGTGGCCTAGAGGAAAGACTATCGATGATGCGGTAGTAATTGGAGAACAAGAAGAAGGATTGTACAAATTGAAGGGCCATCCAGAACAAGCAATGGTCCATGATACAGTAGAGCCAAGTGAACTTTGGCATAGAAGGCTTGCACATGCGCATTACAGAGCACAACCTATTGCAAGCAAAGCTGTTGAAGGTCTTCCAGAAATCCAAGCAAAACATGATGGGGTCTGCAAAGGATGTGCGAAGGGAAAGAACACAAAGAAGACATTTCCAAGTAGTGAAAGCAAAGCAAAAGGAATCTTGGAAATCATCCACTCCGATGTATGCGATCCTATGTCATCAAGCTCACTAAGCGGGTCTGCATATTATGTTTTTTTATTGATGATTTTTTTAGGAAGACATGGGTTTACTTCATGAAGAACAAAAACGAAGTATTCAGCAAATTCAAGGAATTCAAAGCCTTGATCGAGAACCATACTGAAAAGAAGATCAAGACTTTTTGATCAGACAATGGCAGAGAATTCACTTCAAATGAATTCAAGAGGCTATGCAAAGACTCAAGGATTAAGAGGGAGTTGTCCACTCCTTATAATCCACAACAGAATGCGGTTGCGAAAAGGAAGAATAGAACTATCATGGAAGCTACAAGAGCAATGCTTCATGATAAAGATCTTCCTATGCATCTTTGGGCTGAAGCTGCCAGAACAGCGATTTATGTACAGAACCGTACTCCACATAGAGTACTCGAGAACAAGACTCCTGAGGAAGTCTTCTCCGGCAAGAAACCAAAAGTCATCCATCTCAGAATATTCGGCTGTCCTATGTACATACACATCCCAAAGGAGAAAAGGACAAAATTAGATCCTTCAGGTAAGAAGGGTATATTCGTGGGATACTCTGAAAACTCAAAGGCCTACAGAATCTATTTCCCAAGATACAAGAAGATTGACATCAGCAGGGATGTGTCATTTGATGAAGACACAGCTTACAACAAATCCAGAAAAATACCTGCTGAAGAACCTGAAAAAGCAGAAGCAGAAGCACTGAGAATTCATGATACAACCATGAATGAAGAAGCTCAAGAAGAAGATCGAGAATTTGAAGAACCACAAAGACCTGTAGATATACCTCTGGAGAAGAATCCTCATAAGAGGAAACCTGCTTGGGTACGAGAACTTATCCAAGGTGCGGAAAGATATGGGGCTCCAGAAGAGAATCACAGAGAAAGAAAGAGGACCAAATCCTACTCCGGGTATGTAGCTTTACTATGTGATTTCATTGATAAAGAACCTTCTAGTTATGAAGATGCGGCAGAACGGAAAGAATGGAAGGATGCTATGATCGAAGAATATCAATTGATCATGAAGAATGATGTTTGAGATGTTGTCCCAAGACCAGAAGGGAAGTCAGTTGTAACTTCCAAATGGATCCATAAGATCAAGCATGCTGCAGACGGTAGCATTGAAAAGTATAAAGCAAGATTTGTGGCTCGGGGTTTCTCTTAGAAAGAAGGAATAGACTATGCAGACACCTTTGCACCTGTAGCCAGATACACTTCCATCAGATCAGTACTTGCTCTGGCTGCAGTGATGAAATGGAAAATACACCAGATGGATGTCAAGACTGCTTTCTTGAATGGTGTAGTAGAAGAGGAAGTGTATGTAGAACATCCACTCGGTTTTGAGACACATGACAGAGAGTCTCATGTATGCAGATTGAAGAAAGCCCTGTACGGTTTGAAACAGGCCCCAGGACCTGGTACGACAGAATTGACAACTTTCTATCAAGTTTGGGCTTTACCAAGAGTAAAGCAGATTCCAACCTTTACTACAAGGTTGAAGATGGCAACCCAGTGATGCTTCTACTATATGTAGATGATCTATTTGTGACAGGTACAGATGGGTTGATTGTTGATACGAAGAGAAAGCTTGCTGCTGGGTTCGAGATGAAGGACTTGGGTATGATGCATTACTTTCTAGGTATGGAGGTGTGGCAGAGTACGGATGGAATCTTCCTTGGACAAGGGAAGTATGCAGTAGAGATCCTGAAGAGGTTTGGGATGATGGACTACAAGACTATGGCCACACCTATGGCATCAAACCTGAAGCTATTGAGTGATGCTTCATCAGAGACGATTAATGCTACGATGTATCGTCAGATCATTGGGTCATTGTTGTACCTGATGAACATGAGACCAGACATTTGCTTTGCTGTGAACACCTTGAGCCAGTTCTTGACAGATCCAAGAAATGTTCACTTGATTGCTGCAAAGCATATTCTGAGGTACCTAAAGAGTACAGTTGATTATGGGCTCAAGTACGATGCGAATCAAAAGATTAACCTGGAGGGTTATGTTGATTCAGATTGGGCAGGCAGTGCCATCGATAGGAAGAGCACTTCAGGATGTTGCTTCAGTATGGGATCTGGTGTGATCTCTTGGTTTAGCAAGAAACAATCCTATGTGGCACTGAGTACAGCTGAAGCAGAGTATGTCGCAGCTTGTTCAACTAGTTGTGAGGCAGTATGGCTGCGGAAGCTACTATCTGATTTATTTGATCTCCAGGTGGATGCTACTTGTATACATTGTGACAACCAGAGTTGCATGAAGTTGTCAGAGAATCCAGTGTTCCATGACAAGTCGAAGCATATAGAGATCAAGTATCACTATATCAGGGATATGGTGCAGAAGGGAGCAGTGAAGCTCCAGTATGTTGCGACAAAGGAACACATAGCTGATGTATTGATGAAGCCATTGGCTAGAGTGAAGTTTGAGTACTTCAGGGAGAAGCTTGGTGTTCTCCCGATCGAGGTTTCCTCCAAGGGAAAGTGATGAGTCCCATAGCCATTCTGACATGGTGAGAGGATTGGTTCCTTCCATGGCCAGATGTAAGGGCTGAGCCATTCTGTCATGGTGAGAGGATTAGTTCCTTCCATGACAGATATGAGTGCTAAGCCATTCTAATATGACTGTAGGATTGGTTCCTACATGATCAGATATAAGGGCTATTGCCATTCTTGGAATGAAGCTACCTGGTGAGGTACCAGGAAAAATCAGTTTAGGACTGAAGGCCGTTCTGATATGACCGTGAGATGTGTTCTCACATGATCAGATATGAGTGCATGGCCATTTTGATGTGATAGAGGGATGTGTTCCCACTTGATCAGATGTAAGGGCTGAAGCCATTTTGTCATGGCTAAAGGATTAGGTTCCTCCCATGTCAGATATGAGTGCTAAGCCATTCTGACTTAGTGTCAAATATAAGGGCTACCGCCATTCTTTGAATGGAGCTACCTGGTAAGGTACCAGGGATCCTCAGTCTAGCACTGAGAGCCATTCTGATGTGACTGAGGGATGTGTTCCCACATGATCAGATGTAAGTGCAATGGCCTTTCCACAGATGATAGTAGTTTGGGTTCCTATCATGCTGGTGGTTGTAAGTGTTGAGCCTTTTCACAGATGATAGTAGTTTGGGTTCCTATCATGCTGGTGATTGTAAGTGTTGTGCCTTTTCACAGATGGTAGTAGTTTGAGTTCCTACCATGCAAGTGATTGTAAGTGCTGAGCTTTTCCACAGATGGTAGTAGTTTAAGTTCCTACCATCCTGGTGGATGTGAGTGTTGTGCCTTTCCACAGATGATAGTAGTTTGGGTTTCTATCATGCTGGTGGTTGTAAGTGCTGAGCCATTTCACAGATGATAGTAGTTTGAGTTCCTATCATGCTGGTGAATGTGAGTGTTGGGCCTTTCTGATATGATTATAGGATTGGTTCTTACATGATCAGATGTGAGTGTTGGGCGTGCCTTTCTGACGAGTAGGTCAGATGTAAGTGTTGGGCGAGCCATTCTGACTTAGTGTCAAATATAAGCGCTGAAGAAAGACCTACATGGAGGCTAGGCCTACAACCAGCATGAAAAAGGGCTAGCTCTGTAAAACTTCCTGTGAGGAGAAGAATCATGAGATAGCACCCGTGATGATGATTGCCAATGATGATCCAGATCGAGTGATGATCGAGATCCAGTGATGATGATCCAGCAGTGATGGTCTAGATCGAGTGATGATCCAGATCCAGTGATGATGCGCAGTGATGATCCAGATCCAGTGATGATCCAGATCTAGTGATGCTGACCAGTGATGATCCAGATCAAGTGATAATCCAGATCCAGTGATGATGTCCCATGATGATCTAGATCGAGAGATGATCCAGATTCGAAGATTGACGATGACTTGAAGACGAAGATGACTTGAAGACTCAGAAGACTTGAGATGCAGATGACAAGATGATCCAGTTGATACAGAGAAGAAGACCAGTGCTGAAAATTGTGTCGAAAGAATACCTTCCTAGTTAAGAGGGAGTGTTGATGTATTTGTAACTTCGGAATGTATTCATCTATGTATCTTATGTATTGTAACCCGATGTTTATTCCGGGATGTATCTATAATGTAATTGAGTCATATTGTCATGCCCCGATGTTTCGATCGAGAGGATCAATCATGTAAACAAGTCATGTCAAGTCATAGTGAGTAACCCTCCGATTGTCTAAGGGTTAAAGTCCCCACAGTTCCGGGGCACTAGGGTTATTAGACTCTCCTAGTAGAGGTCGGCCCTGGTAGGGTTTTAGTCATGTCGGGATTAGTATAAATAGAGAACCGGAGTCTCTATTTATCATACAAGTCATCCACACTCAAGTGTAGCGCATAGTTGAGGAAGGAGAAGACACTGGGGCTAGACAAGAAGAAGATTACTGCTGTTGGGAGATCACTTACTGTTTTGGGGCTTTTACTGTTTTGGTGCTAATTCTATCTCTAAGGAAGTTGCGGGGTTTTCTCCTTTATGGTTTCCCCGAGGAAAAACACTGTGTTCATTGTCTCTTGTGTTTGATTGCTGTACTTGTTATTCTCTCAGTTAAAGATCCTAATAATGCTAGCTTAATGTTGAAAAACTAACACACACAAGAGCCCAAGGCAATGGTGAGTTTCCCCACAAATGTGTCGCCTTCTCCCTAGCGCACCTCCTTACCTGCAGATGAGTGGGTAAAGGAAAAAATGCAAGATTTATCCCAAAACAAACTCAGTAAAGAAAAGTTGCAATGCCAATCATCAAATCATCAACTTATTTGCAAAAACTCAGAAGTGTAATCCCAAAGAAATCTCTTTATTCAATATTTCGGTGCAAGAGCTCATGCTTTACAATGGGGGGGGGAGGGGGTCACTACTGTTAAATAGCTGGAGAGTGTGCCCACATTCTAACTAACTATCATCTGGCGGTCGAGATTAAGACATCTTCGACAGTGGAGATCAACAATACAAAGATCAGTACATGGATCAAGTGATCGAGTCAACAAGGGGGTGCACTTTGCTCAAGGACCCCTATCCTAGGTGAAAGTCATGATATAACATAAGATGTGACATGATAATACATAGGAGGGGGTCACTAGGGGTTTAATTCACCCTAGGTTCCTTTACAACTTCAAATCATATGATATAACAATAAAATACATCATTAGCCAAGTTGAGGAGGCTCCTTTTGGGGGCTTTCCTCACTGACTGAGCCATAATAAAATAATCCAAACATCTGCTGACTGAAAACTATTGAAGGACTGTCTGAGATGTTGAGACACATCAACTAGCAAAATTCCAAGCCATTTCCTTGACCCAATTGGCCAAATCGATTTTTTCAGTGAAATTCCTAGTTCATTTTTGCTGGCACAGTCTCAAGAAACTAATAGAATCGCCATAACTCTGTCCAAGATGAGAATTGGGGTAAACTGACTGCTCTGGATGATTTGGAGACATGGAAGAATGGTATAAGTGACTACTCATACCCCCTAGAACACTACACTGCTCTAGGAGAACCAAAAGCACTACCATCTATAATAAAATTTGATAATTTGACCAATAATAAAGTGATAATAATCACTAACCAGGAGATTTGGGGCCAAACCCTTAAAACAGAAACCATAGTATTGGTCTTGGGCATGTCTAGAACAAATATAGACCATGTTTTTTGAGTCACTACTTTGGGAACTGTCCTTGACTTGGTCAACTGGGTTGACCAGGTCAAAGTACCCAAACTGAAGGTGAGATACTGCATCAATATGATCCTGTAAGCATCCAGGGTAAGAAATGCTCCAATGGTGTATATCAAAACCAAGCTTAGATCAATGTTATTCATAATCATGGTGACAATAATAATAATAGTAAAAGATATACATGTGCTTCTGAAAAATCTTGGAACTTTCTGGAAGTCTACTTGTTCATGCCATACTTACAAAGTGTAAACCATGTGCTAATGTTGGGTGAGGATGGAGAACAAGGCTAAGGCCAAGGGGAAATGACTTGCAGCTGACTTTGATCATATGATCTTTCAGAATGTTGACAATTACACACGACCACAGTGACATACACATGACAGATGAATAATATGGGATGGTGGTGTCCCACAAGTGGATAAGCTAAACTGAAAAGAGCCCATTACTTTCTTCAAAATTACAATGAGAAAGAAGCATTTTTTCCTCTTCTTTGATCAAGTTGTAATCTCGTAATAAAAGTATTTGATTAGGCTCTTTAGAGCCCACTCCCCATCCCCCCCCAGGGGGGATCTATGTCGGCCTCAATTTTCATGATTTTTTCCTTTTAGTTTAGTTCCCTTTTTGCAGAGTAGTATACTTTGATCAATACCTTGCAGTATATCTTTATCTGATTCAAAATAATACAAATACTAACCCCACAACTTCCCGAGTTACCCGAAAGGGGTAAGCGATGCGTGGTAGGACTAATTAGAAAACTTTCGTTTATTTTTTTAATTGTGTTGTTCTTTACTTTTCGTACAATTTACACCCCTTTCTCTCCCGGCTAGGGCTTTTAGCCTGAAAGAGATTCTTGGGGACTTAATAAACAAGCAAACACATTGCACTTAAAATCCTTAAAATTTACCAAGGCTTTGTTGTGTATGCTCTGCACCGCTATGGTTCGACCAACCAGTTGGGTGCATCAAAAGCAACGAATGTGGCTAGTTTAAGATAGATTCACATTCAAATTAGCCTCCTAAGGAGAAAATCCAATGCCTCGAATTAATCCGTTGCAGGGAAAATTCACAGATGAAGCAGGAGCCACTAGATAGTGACCTCGGGATACCGTCAAGCTCTACCCTTGTTGGTGTAGTGTTGGACATGTCCTAGAGACTTTGACCCAACCCACATATTCTTCGTGTGAAACCGCATCGGATAAGAGTTTTTGACATACTTCGCGTACCGTCAGGGATATTTGGAGTTCCCTTCCCCCTAATCTAATTCACTCATCTTCACATCTTAAAGTAAAATTACCAAGAGCACTTACAAAACAAATCTTTCAGCACTATCAGCATTCTTTTCGTTGGTAACTCCATTTAAGGCACTGGTCCTTGTTTTATCTCTATTACATATTTTAATTCTGGTGTCAACTTATGATGTTATCTGAATATTAATCTGATATGTTGTTGTGCTTTATTTCATTACCATATTCTATCGGCAAGCATCTTGGTACAATCCTTTTACAAACTCCTAAGTATTTCACTCATCCACAAACACACTAAGCCTTAACAGCCTTAGAAACTAATAAGGTCTACCCCCCTTGGCTTGGATTAGAAGTTGGCCTGAACGAAGGAGTCAAGAACAAGGTGACAACCTTGACTCAAGACTTTCCCCCAACAACACACTGAGTGGCTTCAAGATTTATGCCACGTCCCTCCCCAGGTGTGTGAAAGGCGACAACACTCACGTTCTCTTTTCCAACATTTTTGGCGTCGTTGTTGGGGATGATAGAGGCTTACCTTGGTTCATCGTATTTACATTCGGTGTCTGTGAATGCATTTATATTCTTATCATTCATATCACATCTGGTTTAATTTCAGTGATTACATTTTATGTGCTTGATTTTTATAATCATTGCATGTGTTTCACAAACCTCTCCTACAAAATTATCCATTGGTGAGCATGACAATTCGTTCACCTGGCTACTCCACAACGCGACTCCACTGGAAGATCGACCCATCCTTACAAACTCCATTATGTGACTCCACTAGCGATCGACCCTAATCATAGAGTGATTGGTATCCATGGCTAAGAGGACATTCGACCCATTGAAAGTTTTTGACTTCTCGGAATTGATGGGTATCCTAATAAAGTTCATCTTCATATTTGTGATAGGTTGCCTAAATTTGATGGAAGTTATGAAATATCTGTTAAAAGGCACCTTGAATTCTTTAAGGAAATTGTTAAAGAATTATATTATAACCCATGAGGATGTCTGCATGAGGTTGTTGGACATTTCGTTCCAAGGAAAAGTTGAGCGTTAGTTTCTGAACTTGACGGCCAATAGCATTTCTGGGTACAACATGTTTGAACATAAATCAATGGAAGACTGGAGAAATGAATCCGATGATATGGAACTATTAATTCAAACCTCTCCTTCTTTCGATCCTAAGGATGAAATACTTACTGATATAAATTCTAGAGAGGACCCCTTTCACCCAATTTTTATTGATGAAGTTAAGCTTTCTAGCAATAGCGATGAAGATGATGTTAAACTAGCAGCAACAGGGAAGGTCTTCCTGCATGCATGTGTTCTTGCATGCAAAAGACTTAAATTAGAAAACCAGTTGTATTTAATTTACTTTTCCTAAATTTACTTTGGAAAATAAATTAAAGTGATCTAAATTAACTTGTATTCCAACAAAGACAGGATACATACAGGAAGAAAAAGTCAGACAGAGGATTTAGCTGAGAAGACGGAGGAGCGAGCAACAGGATCACCAAGCTTCGTACAGCTAGGTCGTACACTCACACAGGAGGGTGTTGAGGTTTAGCTGGGATTTGCCCAGTGATTATGTCGGGTACTGCATTTGCCAGGTTTGGGTGAATTTGTAGTGATTGTAAAAGTTCCGTATTTTCTCATAATAAAATCTATATCTGACTATTGCACCGGTTTTCGCATCTTGGGTTTTTACGGGGGTTTCCATATCCAAAATAATAGTGTCAATATTGTGATGTGATGTTGTGATTTATTTCTCAGTTTTATATTCCACTACATACTATAAAAGATATTCATGTGTGGTTATCAGTAGAGATTTGCATGCACTGTTAGCCCTAGTTTGCATATTAAAGGAAAATTTACAGATGAAACATGTAATCAACTTGTTGAAGATTCCTTCAACCACTCCCTTCAAATGGATAGGTTTTCTTTTGCAGTGTTCATCCAATAGAAATTAACGAACTTTTCTTCAATCAGAAAAGAAGTTATGGCTTACCTCCTTAATCATCCTTTTGCATCTCAAGATGATATATTGAAAAATGTGCAAAGGATTATTTCAAGTGCTTCATTTCCTAAAATTGTGACTAAGGACCCTAACTTAATTTATGATTCAAGTAACCAAGATGACATGATCCTTGATGAAAATCCTCGCTAATCTGGTTGTGAGGAGTTCATAGAGGAGGCCTTAGAAATGAAATATGATGATAGTAGCATGATCGAAAATCATATTGTTAAAGATCAAATATCGATCATGCCCATATCTGTTGATTTTTGTACCTAGGAAAGTGTTCACCTAGTGATTTTTGCCTTAGTCATTAAAAGGGTAAAATTAGAGTGACCCTTGCAATTAATAACTTAAGATGAGTTTTAATTTTCACTTTATAGAATAAAGTAACTTTTTGAAAAATTTAAGTGAGATGAGTGAAATTAATTTTGGAGAGAATTAAAAGTGCAATTAATCTCATCCATCCCTGTAATTCATTTTGGGCCCTTGGATTAAATGATTATTCAACTTCCTCATTTAGACACCAAAGAAGTAACGGAAGGCGTTTGAGTCTCATTTTGTTTTTCATGAGAGTTGGAGAGCACAAAAGAAGAAAAAAGGCAGGTTGAGAGAGAAGTGAAGAGGGCACGTTTCCCAAGACCATACAACAACAAAAAGTACATTTCCCTTCAGCACGTTTCTCGAGAAAAAAATTGGGCATGTTTTTCAACGCAGTTTTTTCTGGGCACAATTTTTTGAGAAGAGAAAAAAATATTATGGGCACGAAATTCTGTATAGTCCGTATAGTGGGAACGAAAATCGAGGCAGCCTGTACAGTCAGTTTGGCACAATTTTCGAGGCAATGAGTTGGCAAAAATTTTGACTCTAAAATTTCTAAATTCAGTCAATTTTGCTGAGCACTGTGATTGAGATAAGTAAATCTTTGTCTTTGTTGTACTTTGATTTTATTGCAGAAAATAAAATTCTCTCTCTAGAACAGGTTTTCCCCGGAGGTCGGGGTTTTTTCTGGGTCATTTGACCAAAAATTTATGAGTCTGATTTTTTATGTGACTGTGTTTTTAATTGCTGCTCATTAAAAGTAGTAGAACTCTTCTTGTGTTTCAGTCATAAATTGTTTATGAGAAATGGCTTAATTTGCAACTGAGAGTAAATTGGTTGGGTATTAAACTATAATGAAAATGGTGGTTGAAACCGGGTTGGGAGAATGCTGAAAAATTTACATGGTATCAGAGCTTTATTAGAGAAAGAGCAGAATTTTACACAGTGAAAAATTTCAGACTATTAGTGTTTTCTTTTGTCAGTGGGAAACACCTTATTGAGACTTGAACTTTGCAGTGAAAATGGCAACAGGACTTGGGTTGGAGGATAGGCTTGATGGGGCTGGGAGTTTTGTCCCATGGAAAGCTAGACTAGTGCTTATATTGGAGGAAAACGACTTACGGGATGACGTGGTTAACAATGCAACAGCAAATCTTATTGTTGTTCCTACTTACACCGATGCACAAGCACTTTCTGTCTTCAACAAGAAGGACATTAAGGCTAGAAGGATCATTCTAGATGCAGCTAAAGATCATGTGATCCCACACATTTCTAGTAAAACCTGTGCATATTAGATGTCGGATGCTTTGACCAGCTTGTTTCAAAGCTCAAATGAAAATAGGAAAATGGTTTTGAGAGAGAAATTGAGGAGTATCAAGATGGACAAAGCTGAGAGAGTGATTCCCTACCTTACTAGGATCACTCATGTGAGAGATGAGCTTGCAGCAGTAGGGGAGGTTGTTCGTAGTTCTAAGCTAGTGCGAACAGCTTTGAATGGGGTTGCAAAGCCTTAGGCTGTTTTTGTGGAGGCTATAGTATCCAGGGAGAACTTGCCTTTTTGGGACAGGATTTGGGATGATTTTGTTCAAGAGGAGACCCAGAGAGGTCTTGTGCATGGTAGCTCTTCTACTAGCAGGGAGGGTGAGGAGAATGAGGCTTTGATTGCCAAGGGAAAGAAGGGTGGGGCTAAGCAGCAAGATGGACAAAAGAAGGACTTGAGCACTCTAAAGTGCTTTGCTTGTCAGAAGCTTGGGCACTATGCTGGACAGTGCCCACAAAAGAAGAAGAAGAAGCAGCAGCAGACAACAGCTTCAACAGAGGTTGAGGAGTTTACAGCTAGATTTGAGAGAGAGTTTTCTCTCTATGTTGGGCATGTTGATAGAGAGAGAGCATCCATCATCACCAGTGCAGACATTGACATTGAGAGGGAGTATTCTTTGTTGACTAGCCATTCTTTCAGTGCATCCACCACCAGCACATGGTATATTGACAATGGAGCTTCGAGTCACATGACAGGTGCTTGAGAGATGTTCTCTGAGCTTTCACGAGTAGGGATAGATGTGAAGGTCGTGTTGGGGGATGACACAGTCGTCAGAGTTGTTAGGCATGGGATCATTATATTTCAGATAGAGTTCATGAGTCCCATGACTTCGAGGGACGTATTGTTTGTACCTAGGCTGAAGAAGAACTTGATATCAGTTTCCATGATCAAGGATAGGGGTTTTAGGGTGTCTTTCCTGGATGGACATGTGAGCGTATTCCCCAAGGCTGCAGGACCTTCTGCAACTTACACCATTCAGTCAAATGTGCGAAACTGTACAAGCTCTTGTTTCAGCCCCAGCATGCTTTGACACATAGCAGCGACAGTGAGCTTTGTGAGCTATGGCATAGGAGGATGGCTCATCTGCATCATCCAGCGTTGAGGATGTTGAGGTACATGGTTGTAGGGTTTCCTGACTTCAACACTGAGCACAGTGATGTATGCAAGGGGTGTGCTTTGGGAAAGTACACCAAGACTTTTTTTACAAGCAATGATAACAGGTCAGCAAGGATACTTGATTTGATACATTCCGACTTGTGTGGTCCTATCATCTGTATCTCTGAGAGGTTTTGAGTATTATGTGACATTCATCGATGACTATTCCAGGAAGACATGGATCTACTTCCTAAGGAGCAAGAAATCTGAGGAGGTCTTACAGAGGATACAAGAGTTCAAAGCTCTTGTGGAGAACCAGACTGAGAGGAGGATTCAGGCACTCAAATCAGATAATGGGGGTGAGTATACCTCCAAGGAGTTCGAAGAGTATTGCAGACAGGAGGGCATTCAGAGACAGTTGATAGTACTAGACACTCCTGAGCAGAATGGAGTCACAGAAAGGTAGAACCGATCTATTGGTGGAGAAGCGAGAGCCATGTTACATGATCAATCATTTCCTTTCTTTCTTTGGGCAGAGGCATGTAGTACAATTGTTTACCTTCAAAACAGGAGTCCCCATCGTGCCTTGGGGAACAAGACTCCTGAGCAAATGTTCACAGGTGTTGCTACCTTTCACACACATAGGGGGGGCATGGCAGAAATCTTCAAGCCAATCGGTGTGTCCTTGAGGGCAAGTCTCGAGTCAAGCCTGTCACCTTGTTCTTGATTCCATTTATGCCAACTCCTAACAAAGCCAAGGGAGGTAGACCCTATTAATTGCTAAGGTTGTTAAGGCTTTAGTGTTTTATGGTGATGGATGAGTTATTTAAGAGTTTTGATAAATAAATTTACCACAAGATATTTGCAATATTGATTAAACCACAACAGCATAAAGATTAATACATGATAAGCAAAGCATGCGGAAACATATGATGACATCAAAAGGAGACCAATGCCAATAATGGAGTCCACGAATGAAATTGTTGTTGTATTTGCAGAAAGAAATGTTGTAAGTGCTCTTGTTCAAATTTTAAGTTAATGTGGGATGAGTTGATTAAACTTAAGGGGAAAGGGGACTCCCAATATACCCGAGGGTACGAGGAGTATGTCCAAAACCCTTAAGCGATACGGATGCCCGCAAGAAATATGTAGGCTGGTTGGAGTCTCTGAGACAGTGTTCAATAGTACACCGCAAGGGTGTAGCCTAACTGTGTCTCGAGGTCACTTACCAGTTGTTCCTACTTCATTTGGGTAATTTGCCACCGCAATGGCTTAATTCGAGGCGTTGGATCTTCGCCTGGGGAGATTTATTGAAATGTGAGAACTAATTATTCTAGTCACCCACGTTGCTTTTGATGCAGTCGGCTGATCAGACGAACCGCAGCAAGTGTGGAGCATACACAACGGAGTCTCGGTAATTTTTATGGATTTTAACTTTGTGTTCTTTGTTAAAAAGAAAACCCTCGAGGATTCTCTTTCTGTCCAAATGGACTTCAATCAGGAAAGTGATCAGGGGTTTATTTTAGTCAAAAAGAAAATGCAAGAAAACTTCAAAAATTGTCTAATTAGTCTTACAGCGCATCTCTTTCCCCTTTCGGGTCAATCGGGAAGTCGTGGGGTAAGTAATATTGTTACTTTGAATTGAAAAAATATGGACTTCTTGTGATTCAAAGTATACAGTACTGCACAACACAACTAAACTGAAGAAAAAATAAAAAAACACAAAAACGCAGATTCCCCCCTGGGGGGATGGAGAGTGGGATCGAAAGAGCCTGCTCTGGATCTTTTTTATTAATTGGTTACAAAACTTTAGAAGAAATGCATGTTGGTCCTTGGGATCCAAAGGCTTACAATACAGTAACAAAAGAAGCACGGCTGAGGGGGGGACTTCCTAGAAGCTCCGAATGGCCAAAAATTTGATTTTTGGGCAACGTATCCTCCTCTTTTCGGACAGACCTGCTAAAAACCAGCAAAAAAAGTCTAGTAAAAAGTGCCCAAAAACACTTTGGAAGTGTCTTTGGACAACGTAAAATTTACCCAAAAAATCTAAGTTAAAATAGTTCAAAAAATGTGCAAAAATGAACCAAAGAAAGCAAGCTTTTCTTGGGATCTTGGCTTGCCTTTTGGGCAGACAATATGATTTGCACTTTTATGCGAGATATAACTTTAAGACTTGAAAGGGAAAACTATTGCATGCAAGCTATAGATTTTACTGAAAATGCCATGCAAAAAAAATTGATTCCTTTATGCCAGATCTATTCAAAATGAATGAACAATGCTTACTAGATCTGATCTATTCAAAACTTGAGAACTAGATCTAAGTGCAAGATTTGTATTTTTTAAAGCAAAGATCTAAGTAAACAAGTTGGGTAACAAAGGATAAAAATTAATTTTAAAATAGGAGAAAGGAAAGAGAAAGAGTATTTTTCTTGTTGGGGGTTTCGCTTTGAAACACTTTGTAGTGAGATGCCAAGGGACTGTGTCTTTCGTATTTGCTTTGAAAGAGGTACCATCAAATTAGATCCACACTGTTTCAAAGCTAGCTGGCAACCTGAAACTCAACCATAACGCAAACAATACCCATGAGATCTTGAAATCATATACAAAAAGAGGTTAATACATGAAAATAAACTTATTTAGCATACAATGTTTGACCTCTATTTCGAACAATTTTATACCATAGTTGAACCTCTTGTTGAGTCGCCAATTGATGAACATGGTCAAATGTTCATATCCAGTGCAGTAGAAGTTTAGAATGTTTTTTCTAGCCAATTTTGGCTAGACATTTTTATTTTTATGCTAAAATGACCGTGCCACATGGGGTTTTTGTAATAAAGTGTGCTAGTAGGGATTTTGAGTGGCTCGGTCCCCTAAGACGTATATTTCAACTAAGGTATTCCAGGGAGTTTTTTTCCTTGTTGATTATGCTTTGCCTATAGCCGAGTATAATCAATGACCTTTTCTCCCTCTTCGGGGGTTATTAGAGTCCAACTAGTAAATATGAACCCACTAGACACTAGTTGTATGTTCTATGGTCATTTCCTAGGCCCCGGGATAAATTAAAACAATGTCCGAAAAAAAATTCCCAGACGCATGGTGATTTTTTATTTTTATTTTTTGACTATAGAGAAATAATTACATTTTTCAATTAATTAAACCATTTTTCCTATGGTTAAATTGAATATTTTCAAATTGTAATAATTAAGTGGTCTGGGGGTCCTTTTTGGCAAATAAAGACTTGTTTTATAAGCCAAAACACTCATTTAGCCCCTAGACACACTTATCCTAAGTTTCGGACTATTATTTGGCCTTGGAATTAATATTTTCTCAAAAAACAAAAAAAAATGAGAAATATTAATTAAAATAATAAAAAATAAAAATTGGAGAAACTCAAAATATCTCCAAAAAAGACCAAATTGAATAAAATAAAGGGCTAATTAGCTCAGCATAATTTATCGGAGATAATTTCAATCAGCATCAATTACATCCAGATCAGTTCCGGACCTCCGATAGTTAACTTCCAATCAGAGATTGCGCCCTCTCTCCTCATGTGGACGAATTGGGTTATATGGTCTTCATCTGTTGGCTTGGTGACAGAACCAAGGGGGATTCAGCCACCTAACCCCCCCCCCCCTCTCTTTATTCTAGCACCCAGTTACTCATCAGTCTCGGCTCAATTCAACATTCATTAAACTGCCAGCTTATCTCTCCTCCAAGGTTGTGCCTCCTCTCCTTTAGCTCACGCTTTCTGAGGTGGGAGGCTCTTATTGGATGGTGGAGACTCCAAAGTTGAGGAGTGGGGGCGCCTTGCCTAGTAGGTGGAGGCCACCTCCCCACTCTCACCTTCTTGAATTCAGTGTTAACTCTGAATCTTCAAGCCGAGCTCATTCAATTGCTCCAGTGTGCCTCTTTGATGTCGAGTCCTAACTTAGGGTTTTAGCTTTCTTTTTGTATAAATAAGGGTCTCTTGTTCCCATTTGGATATGGAGAATTTGCAAGAGAACTCTGCCAAGATTGTAACCGATATTTGTTAATGGAATAAAGTGACTTTGGAGGTCTATGCGTGGGCTTTTTGTATGTGATTTTCATCTTATGAAATGATCTGGTTCTTACCCTACTCTAGTTATTTAGTAAATATTTGATCAATGTTAGCTCATGAGGGCTATAAATCTAGCACGGTGTTGTCCGCTGATTGCACACCAGCAACAGAAATCTAATGACAGTGGTCTCCTCATTTAGGAAAGTGGGAGAGGTGTGACCTTGGGGGCAAGCACAGAGCTAGGTACTGTCACCTACTCCTAGCTCCTCTGTTTAGGCTAACTCCTAACGAAGCCAAGGGGGTAGTCCCTAACAAAAGAGTTATCTAAGGTTCAATGTGGTTCAAGTGTTTTAATTAGTTGCAGATGCGGATGGATGTTATTTAGGAGTTATTATGATCAAAATTATGAGTATGACACTTAATCAAAAAAGCAATCCACGTTGCTAACAAGAGATTAAAAGATGAGTAATGATTCCAGACTTTAATTATGCATTCAGAGAAAGAAATTATAATAAACCACAGACAATTGATCAAAATAAGATAATTATGCAGATTTTAACAAGGACCAGTGCCTTATGGAGTCAATAACATTGAAATGCGCCAGAGAATTAAACACAAGTCTAGAAATCAAACTAGTGAGTATTAGATTGTGCGAGTGCTCTTGGTAGGTTTTAAGAATTTTATGTGCTCTTGATTAAGGTGTCAACGAAGGTTTGTCAAAAGCCGGGAGAATATTGTAAGTTCACTCCGTTGAAGACATGTCGGGCCCGCCCAGTATCCCAAGCTAGAATCGCGAAGATTGACCAGCTAGCTGAGAAGCTTAGACAGCGGGATTCCAGCACCTCTACTAGGAAGTATTTTGGAAAATTCCCTACAACGTCGATGCGTTGGTTACGGGGTGTTAAATTTTATTAAGTTACTCTTGCAAGATTAAAGATCCAGTCTCGTTTCTAGGTACTCCAATCTAAGATCGGTCAAAGCATACTCCGGCAAGGAGAAAACGAAGTTAATTAATTAAGAGATGTGTGTTGCAAGTTTTATTAAATTAGTTAATTAAGACTCTCCGACAGAGAGCACTCTTGACCTTGTCTTATGACAAAGGTTCAAGAGACTTAGCTAATCTAAATGCCTAATGCAAGGATGTGCAAATCTAATAATGCTCTCCGAAAGAGAGTGCTCTTGACTTGGGTTCTGACAAGTTCAAGAGACTTAATTAATTAATTGATTAAACACTTAATAGAAAAATAAAGATTCCAAATTACCCAAGAGTCTCTTTCAGGATTTTTAGGGCCCTAATCGGGAAACTAAGGGGGTAAGCAAAACTATATCAAAAAGTCAAACAAAATTTGCATTAGCTTAAGTAAATAAACAAAGAGACATCTTTACTTTTATATTTTATGAATGATGAACTAAACAGAAATAAAACTACCTTACTTTAATAAAAACAAACTTCTAATAATTGAAACTATTCTATCCTACTTTTAGCAAAATGTGAAACAAAGCATGAAAATTGGGAGACGATAAAAGCTTCCTCCAAATGGGGGAAGAGGGGTGTGGGAGCCATAATCCCACTTGCTTTTTATTAATTTGTTACAATGCTTGAAGTTTGGAGTCCTTTGTGATCTTGAGAGTGTCTTCAAGGCAACCTGTAGAATGGGGATGAAGAAAGGAGAAAAAAGAATGTTTCTTGTAGTTTATATCTTTGATTTTTTTTGCCAGCATTCTCGCTTAACCTGTCACGGAAAGAGAAAAACCAGCGAGCTATTTTCCTGCAAAATGATGGATTAAACAATACAATACACTACAAAAATACACTTAATACTTGAGCAAAGATAGGAACTTTATGCTGCTTCAAGTACTAACTAGCTCTAAGAGAAAATGCAAAAATTTTGACACTTCCTAGATCTAGAAAGGAGAGCAAGTAGATGCAAACAATTAACTTTATAAATCAGAATTCTACTTGCAAACATAAAGTGAAATAATGAAAAATTTTAACTTTAGGGTGAATGGAGAAGATAAACCACTTGGATCTTGAATCCTTGAAACCACTTTGGATCCCAATAACATGCAGCTACTAGACACATACGCTTGGCTCCAAGAAAAGGAGATGCAACTTAGCTCAACCTTTTACTCGGTACAGTGAAGTGATCTGCAGACAAAAACTTATACACTTGCCAAAACGGGGGTTAAAACATGTACTATTTACTAATCAAATCCCAAAAGCATAAAATACAGTTGAATAAAACAATGCTCTTTAAGATTTCTGAAAGTAAATGGAATAAATAGGTAACTTGAAAGCTACAAATACATTTTCTTACATGCTTTTATAAGCCTTCTAAAGCATGTATTAATACCCACAAATTAGCAAAAGCAAGGAAGTTGAAATAATATCACCTCATTAACTGGAACATATCCATCCAAGATCTACACATCATGAGCCTCCAAAGCCTTTCTTTATTACAAAATAGGTTGCATAAGAGCAACAAGCATTACAATATTTCACCAAAGGTTCTTTACATCAATCATCCACCCCAATAGAGCTGAAGAAGCCTCTATTTATACAATAAATGAAGACCAAAACCCTAAAACCAAACTAAGAGTATCACCGAAGTAATTGAATGAGCTCGGCATGATGATTTGGAGTTGAGCTTAGCTGCAACTGAGTTGTAACTGAGTACCGAAGTAATGAGGGGGGGTGAGGTGGCTCATCCTCCCTCATAATGATCACCCAACCAATAGATAACCCACACTTCAACCAAAAACGGATTTGACCAAAGAGGGCAAATTTCTAACTGATAGTTCAACTACTACACTCTGATACTTGATCTGAAACTGACCGATATTGATTGGAATCATCATAAATGCCCAATGCCATGTCGTTTAGCCTTTTGTTTTATTCAATTTGGTTAATTTTGGAGAGTTTTTTATTTTTTCCAAAATATTCATTTTTATTAATTAATCGATATTTTCCCCAAAACTGACTTTTTTGAGAAAATATGAGTTATGTGGCTGAATGATGATCTGAAAGTTGGATCTAACTGGCTAGCTGATCAAAAATGATTTTTGGCTTAAGGTTAGAGCTTTCAATCATTGAATTCGGGTTCCGGATGACCGACTTATTACAACTTGAATTTTTCCATTTAAATTATGGAAAAATTTAATTAAAAACTTAGGAAAAATTAAAAAATTAAAAAATTAAAAAATAAGAATTTTGACGGGTCCGTAAAAAAAATTCGGAAAAAATTTTGAGGGTCCTAATGACTTAGGACATGACCATGCTCTATTCTAATAATGCCTAGTAGGTTTATATACACTTAGTTGGGCTCTAATAACCCCCCAAGGCCCGGAATTCAAAATCGAACATTCCAGCTTTGAAGGAAGCGAGAGAAAACATCGTCAATTATACTCGGCTATAGGCAAAGCATAATTGTCAAGGACAAAAAACTCCCTGCAATACCTTAGTTGAAATTCTACGTTTTAGGAAACTGAACCACTAAAAACACTTTACTAGCACATTTTCTTACAAGCACCGCGGGGCCATAGTCAAAATTATTCAAATAAAAAACTGACTAGACACAAAGGCAGATCATCTGATACACTGGAATCAAACATTTATCATGTTTGTCAAATTGCGGCTCCTCAGCGAATCCAACTATGGTACAAATAAGTGGATAACACGCGGTAGGGTAGCCATTTAATGTCTTAACTTGGTTATCTATGTAATATTCATTATATGTTTGAAGTGGGAATGAAGTAGTCAGTTATACCATTGCTTTTCAAATATTTATTTTGATTATTGCATCCTAGCATTTGATCTTGTTTACTTTTGTTGAGTGTTTTGGTTTCAGGAATCACCAAAGGAGGATGGGTTGAAGTTCAACCAGTTTCTCATCAAGAGTTCTTAATCTAATAATTTCACCATGCAGGTTCTTCAGAGCGCTTGATCCCAGCTTCAAAAAACACACGGCTCAAAAAGGGGCTCTTTCTTACCTCTCTTAATCAAATTTTTAAAATCTTTTCACTAGTTACAAGTCTTCTCTTTGTTTCCTTCTTCCATATACCTGCTACCTTGCTTCTTGTTTTCACTCCTTTTCATTCTTGCTTCTCTGTTTTTCTTCCTTACTTTTTGCTCTCTTTCGCTCTTCTTTTTTGCCTCTTTTTGCTCTTCTTTTTTGTCTCTTTTCGCTCATCTTTTTGACCCTCTTTCCTTCAATTTTTGGAGCCAACTGTCTTCTTGTTGCCTGCCCTCTTTGTCCTTTTTGTTTGCAGCCATTCTTCTCTTTGTTTGGTTGTCCTGTTCCACATTATTTTGCAGCCAACTTTTCTCTTAGTTGGCTGCCCTCTTTCACCTCAATTTTCAGCCTTTTTAAGCACTTTTTGCGGCCACTTTTGGGCACTTTTTGAGCTTGTTTTCCTCCCTTTTTTGCAGCCACTTTTCATTCTTTTGTTGGCTGCCCATTACTTGCTTTTTGCATCCATCTGATTCCTTCATTGGCTGTCCCGTTTCTTCATTATTTTCATCATTCTTTCACTCTTTTTTTGCATGTACTTTTTGCCTAATTTTGATTCAAAAAAGGACTAAAAAATTGCAATTTCATACTTAAATTAATTTCAATATTTTTTGCATCTAGCTTAGTCTTGTTTGCTAACAATAATGGGTGCGTGAGTGCTTGGTTTTCTTGTGTAGGTTGCAAGCACAAAGTGAACCAAGGGAGCAAGTCTAAAGGCTTGAAGAGAGGTGCAAAACAAGAAGACAAAATACAAGCATAAATTGCATCATTGTAAAAAGCCATTAAGGCTCATTCATCTTAGTAGCTTGCAATCTTTCTTTTTCGAGGGTTAAAATCCCTCTTTTTCAAGGGTTAAAATCCCTCTCATTGTAATCATTAATAAAAAGGGACTAGTGGGGTTAAGCCTCCCACATTTTTTCTACTTCCCCTATTTGAGGGAAGTGTGTCTAGTTTTTTTCCTTGCTTAGATTAGATTGCTTGCTATACTTAGTTTAATTCCACTAATTGTTAGTTTAAGCTTTCATCACTCGCATGCTTCTTGTTTCATGTGTTTTTTTAATTATTCATAAAAAGAACCCAAAGATTCTTGAACCTGTCATAAGACAAGTCAAGAGCACTCTCCTAAATGCTTCTACGATCCTACACTCAACTCCTAAATGGCGGAACTCCTTGTTTGCACAGTTGCCATAGGAAGATTTTGATAGCTGTTGTGTCTAGAACTCTTCCAACCACGAACGCTCCAAGCTGAAACATGGAGATAATCTTGAACTCGGCATGCTCTGTCAGCCGTATAATGAAAGCACCAACAGAAATACATGGGCAACTTTCTGTTATCAGCAACCGACCCATTGTGGTTGCTCTGTCAGCTAAAAAAAAACATCCAAAACAATTGTCAACAAATGGAGGATCTCTTTAATCAGCGGCTAATGAACACGTCAAAACGCAATAACTCCAGCTGAGTGAAAACTTGCCACGATGAACTCGTGTCGAGTGACCCCGAGCATATAGATGACCATAACTCTTGAAAATGACACGTCAATCAACAGGTGGAGCAGTGTAGGGACTCCACATATGAGATTCAAAGAGGGGTGCACCATGATGGATTTTGACGATATGATTACTATTTATCATAATTTCTTTGCGACCCCTCCTGCGGATTCTTTCATCTATGCATGCAATATCGACACTGAACATGCATCTCACAGGCTTGTGATCACTATCTTTGACATCCAAGCAGGCATCATACCATGAAACAGAAGCAAGAACGGGACATGTTAATTTGCACTGAGTCAATGTTCCATTATGACTATCACGAAATATTACTCTGTCACACCATGCAGGGGCTCTCTTCTTCTCACTAGAGTCATATCCTTGCAAACCAACTTTTCCTCTGTCAAATTTATAAGATGGGGAGAACTTTATATTTGCTTCTCGCATGCCCTAAAACATATGTCCAGCTTTCATCTCTCCTCTCAATTGATCCTTTCTTAGAAGAGTGTCAAAGCATTTACGTGCAATGTAATTTATTGCTTCATCATAGGAAATATCATCAAGTCGATAATTGAAGTCTCCAAACCATATAAGCATATCTACTTCAGCCAATTCAGGTAGCACCTCAGATTGAACCCCTGCAGTCGAAGGGTCTTTTTCAGCTTCTAAGTCAGGACCTCGTCGTACATTTAGACTTTTAAGTCTCTGAACAGCAGATGAAACCCTTGCAGCAACTCCAGTTGTTATTGGGCTAAATGTCATGTTATGATACACATATTCAAAATCTGCATTGCGACGAGCAATTGCATCTACATGAGCTGCAAAATGACAGTTTATAACACACAGTGTCCGACAAAAGACTCTCATCTTCAAGGCTACAGCTCCTTTAATGTATATAGAGTGCTAAACTCCAACTTTAAATGACAGGCAACTGCTTGCTGGAACCTCCTTCTGATGAAACAAGTCCCTCAACAAAAACTTCTTATCTGACATAACTGTTGAATCCATACCATTCTGCATAAGGAGCTTGAAAGAATGATGAAATTACCTCACGAGCGTTCAAAATGAGTTCTATGGCTGACCATGTCAACATAGGAGGTAACAAGTTCTACATACTAGGGACCCAAGCAAAGAAGATCATCCCCCTTTCTATGTATCGTTGATGATAGGTGATCTTCTTCTACATAATTGTATGTTAGATTCAGGATCTAGTTCCAACATCATGACTAAAAAGGTCATGCAGCAACTCAACTTAAAAACTACAAGACCATACCAGAATGTATGTGCCATTGATTCTATACCTGTGGAGGTTGAAGGAATGATTGAAAATCATTTGGTCAGGTTGGCTAAGTACCGGACATCCAAATTACCATGGGCATCCTTGTTATCAATGTACCGGATAAGTGGGGGATGTTGCTTTCTAGGAAGTGGGGTGACACTTTAGGAGGATCGATCCAAATGGATTGGACCTATGCCACTGTGCCAACATCTGAGTTTTCACTTGTTAAATTGTATTCTAAGAAAGAGAAAAGGTACCATGTTGAAAATCCTCAAAAGCCATTAAACCAATGTGTGTATAACTCTAATGAGCATGGAATCTATCAGGTTAACTCCACCTTTTTGGCCCTTATTCAAAAAGAGATTAAGGATGAAAAAGTTGATGAGTTGTGGAGGATGAATTTTGATGGTGCATAGTCTAGAGCTGGAAAAGGGGTTGGGGTTGTAAAAACTTCACCCAAGGGTAGGATTTTCAACTTTGCTTTCAGGTTAGAGTTTGAGGCTACCAACAACGTAGCGAAATATGAAGCACTTCTACTGGTTATTGAATTAGACAAGGACATGGGTATAAAATTGCTAAGCATCAAGGGTGACTCAGATTTAGTTGTCCAACAAATCATGGGCCAATTTGCATTTAAGTGTCAAAGACTAAAGAAGTATAGAAATGCAATTTGGGACACCATTGAATTCTTTGATGCCTTAAACATAGATGCAATCCCTAGAGATCAGAATAGTGCAGCCGACAAGTTAGCAGTTTTAGCATCAACACTTCAACCATCGGAAGAAATGTTAGGAGGTGACTATCCACTCGAGATAAACTTTAGACCATCTATACCTGATAATGTTGAACATTGGCAAGTCTTTAAGGATGATGAACAAATCTTGAAGTTTATTAACAGTATAGATGAGTTCTCAAATTTCAAAGCTAATGAGCAGGAGCAGGGTAAAGAGTATCAGGAAGAGGGCAACCAATTCGACAATCCTGTGCCACGTGACTTCGTAGCCTTAGAAAACATCTTTGACAGACAGGATAGGAGAAAGAACAACATTGACCAAATGAAACCGAGAGGCTACATTGAAGTAAACATTGGGTCAGAAAATGAACCTAAAATGATAAAAATAGGAAAAGGTACCTCGAAAAAGGAAAGGAATGACTTAATCAATCTTGTGAAAGAATATAGGGATGTGTTTGCTTTTACTTATGATGAATTAAAAGCATATCGGGAGGATGTCTTCCAACATAACATCCCTCTCAAGCCTGAATGTCAAAAGGCCAAACCTTTCCGTCAAAAACTTAGGCAAATAAACCCTAAGTTGGCCCCTACTGTGAAGAAGGAATTAGAGAAAATGTTAGCAACAAGAATCATAGCTCCTACGAGACATTCAACGTGGTGTTCCAACTTGGTTGTGGTTAGAAAGAAGAATGGGAGTATGAGGATATGCATAGACTTCAGAAATCTAAACATTGCTTGTCATAAACACAACTATCCTCTTCCCAACATGGAGACCCTCCTCCAACGGGTCACTGGATCTAGTATGATGTCCATACTTGATGGATTTTTAGGATACAACCAAGTTGTTATCCAGGACAAAGATAAACATAAAACCACATTCACAACCCCTTGGGGAACTTTTGAATACTTGAGGATGCTTTTTGGACTTCTTAATGCTAGGGCTACTTTCCAAAGGGCCATGGACTATGCCTTCAAGGAGTTAATTGGTAAAATCATAAAAATTTATCAAGATGACTTAACTGTTTTTTCAAAAGAAAGATCCAACCATGTCAGTCACCTTAAGCAGGTTTTTTAACGATGTAGGAAATATGGTATTTCTTTAAATCCGACCAAGTCTGTTCTTGGCATCGATGAAGGGAAGCTTCTTGGACACATTATCTCCAAGGATGGTATCAAGATTGACCCTGAAAGAATAGAAGCCATCCAGAAAATACCTCTTTGTAGGAATATGAAGGCCCTCCAGTCTTTCAACGAACATATCAACTTTATCAAGAGGTTCATTCCGAATTTGGCCGAACTCATGAAACCCATGCAAGCACTACTTAAGAAAGATGCTAAGTTTGTGTGGACTAATGAGGGGAAGGAGGATTTTCCCACCATAAAAGATGCTATCACCAAGTCTTCGGTCTTAGTCAGCCCAGATTATTCTAAAGACTTTATGGTTTTTTCCTTTGCATCAGAGGATACAATTGCCGGTGTTTTGCTCCAGAAGAACTTCGAAGGGTTCGAGCAGCCTATTGCTTTCATGAGTAAAGCTTTACAGAACTCAGAATTGAAGTATAATATCATGGAAAAGCAGGCCTATGCCTTGGTTAAATCTCTAAAGCATTTTAGGACTTACATTGGCTATTCAAAGGTCATAGGGTATGTCCCCCATGCTGCAATAAAAGGCATCTTGTCCCAACAGGATTGCTTAGGAATAAGGAGCACATGGGTGTCTAAAATTCAGGAGTATGACTTAGAGATTAAACCAACTAAGTTAGTCAAAGGCCATGGCTTGGCTAAGATGTTGACTCAGACTAATGAAAAAGGAATAGACATGATTTGTGAAAACACCAGAGCCGAGCCAACCATGACTCTTACATTGCAAGATCTTGATAACCATTGGTATTCAGACATCATATATTTCCTTCTCCATCTCACCTGCCCAGATGACCTCAAAAGTCACAAACGTCGGGCATTAAGATTGAAAACTGCTAGGTACTGCCTCACTCAGGAAGGTTTGGGTTGGAGGAACCCTGATGGAATCATACTTAGATGCATAAATGAGCAATATTGCAAAAAGATCTTAACTGAGTTTCACTCAAGATTTTGTGGAGGTCACTTTGCAGCAAATACAACTGCCCACAAAATCCTTTGAGCAGGTTACTATTGGCCAACCATCTTTGCAGATGTGCATGTTAAGTGTTGCCAAGAGTGTCAACTCTTCACGGGGAAGCAAAAGTTGGCTGCTCGTCCCCTCACACCTGTAGTAGTCCTTGCTCCCTTTCAACAATGGGGGGCTTGATTTCATAGGAAAATTCAAAGACAACTCCAGCAATGGGTTTTGTTGGATTATCACTGCTACGTACTACTTCACCAAGTGGGTAGAGGCCATACCCACCAAGTCAGCTACAGAAAAGGTTGTTATGGACTTCATAGAGGACAGGATAATCACAAGATTTGGAATCCCTCTTAAGATAACAACGGATAATGCCAAGGCCTTCAACTCCATCGAGATGACATCTTTTTGTCTTAAATATGGCATTCTCCTATCCCATTCATCTGATTATTACTCACAGGGAAATGGACTTGCTAAGTTCACCAATAAAAACTTAATGAACATCCTTAACAAAACTGTGGGCAATATCAAGCGGGCATGGGATAGCAAGATCAAATATGCTCTTTAGGCCGACAGAATCACAAAGAAGAATTCCACTAGAAAGTCTCCTTTCGAGCTTGTATATGGTCTCACAACCACCTTGCCAGTCAGCATGCAGATTCCTGTCGTCAGAATGATCAGTGAATATGGAACTAAAGAAGAAGATATGGAACAAAGGATCAATCAAATTATTGAGTTGGACGAGAGCAGAAGGGCAGCCTTAGATCACTGCAGCAACAATCGGGCCTGAGGCACTGACGAATTAGAGGTTAGAGCGTCCGATCGGTGACCACGGCGACAAGGTAGAAAAATCTGACGATTTAAGCAAGAAAGGCCACTTCAGTAAACAGCCGAAACACTGGTTGTTGGCGGCAATTTTACACTGAACCAGCAGTGGTGATTATCAACAACCACTTCAGTTATTAAAAGTTCGCTTAGTGAACTAGATCTTCACAATAGATAGACAAATAGTTAGCAAGGGTTTGAAGCCCTAATCTGAAAAAACTATCACTTTCAAGTATTTTTGGTGTAAACAGATCAGATTTTCAAGATCTGTCAATTTTGTAGAAGGCTATAAAGCCCATGATTGATTTTATAATAAAGGTTCGACTTCGAGGATTTGTAAGCCTATTCTATTGTCAAACGTCTCATCTTGTTTGTTCTAATTGTAAGCTCTTTTGTTATGAGTTGTTCAGCCATCATCTTTATGTTTACTGTACTTATGCTTGAATGTGCATTTAGGTAATTTTCAAGTTGATTAATAGCTAATAGCTGTCATCCTATTGGTGAGTTAATGTGATTTGATTTATAAGTACCATCTTTGTCAGGATTTAGCCATTTATATGCATCTATTTTGTATGTAAGTCTGCTAGCTTGATGAGTTCTCCATCCCTGCACCTTATTTTCAAACTAATGAACAAGTTGTAACTAAAAGCCTTGTGATTGAGTGAGCTTCATGCATGTCTTGAGAGTGGGAGGTTATATAGGTCACCTGACTTGATCCATATCAGAAAACCCTAAAAACATTTTCAGTTACCAGGCATCCTCGAGCTACAACCTAGAGGAGTTTTCTGGAGTGATAACAGATGGAAAAATGGAGACTAGGGCTTCCTAAAGTAACCGGTAACCAAAGAAAAGATTTCTTGTAGATGGAACACAAGAGATAATTTCAGACACAAAGGAGCAATAATTTCGGAGATATCACAGAAACAGTAACAAGCATTTCTGCAGAAGAAATTGGAAAACTAGGGCTTCCTGTTCCGGGAGCTTCCCTCCACTGTTTTCAGAAAAGGAGTACATTGGACAGCTCCATTTGAAGAGATCTATATTTCTATCCAATCATATCTGAAAGATTCCAAGTTTTGAAAATTAGGGTTTCTCTGACAAATCCTAGATCAGCCAGCTCCGGAAGCAAGACGAACACGTCAAATCGGTAAGATCTAATCTTTTGCTATTTGCATTTGAGGTTCTCATTTCAAAATGATCTATCACATCAGCTTGATGATAGGCTTGGTGAAGTTGAAAACTTCCAAGCATGGAAGTATTTGATCTCTCTGAAGAAAATGAATTGGACACCTACATGAGTAGAGAGGTTCCAGTTCTAGAGGGAGATGAGCCTCAAAGACTTACACAAGAAGAACTTGATCAAGGCCAAGAAGATCATTGTTGATTCAATCACGGATCAACTTATACCACAAGTGTCTTCCCTTAAGACACCGAAGATGTTTGATTCCTTGATCAAGCTATTTGAAGATAAGAACTTAAATCAGAAGATGGCTTTGAGAATACAGTTGAAGAATGTGAAGATCCAAAATGCAGAACAACTTGAAGCAGTAGAAGAAGAAGTATGCAGAAATGGTGATAGCCACCTTGAATGGCCTCCCAGGATCATGGGACTCATTCATGTGAAGAATGTATGCCAGAAGTAAGTGATTACTTTCAGCTCGACTAATAAGAAGAGAAGAAGAAGATGGGAGCAATTGAAGATCAAGCTCTCACCATTCAAAGAAGATCCCTCAAGCGATGAGGAATATGAAAAACTCAATTCTTGAAGAACCTCTTATTCATCTTATCATTTGGATAAGAAATGATGATTTCATGAATGAAGAAGATGATAAAGCAGAATGATCAAGATGGAGTCTACCCACGAAACAAATAAAAGATAAGTATTCAATTGCCATTTCATGATATTGTTTTGTTATGCATTTGATTGTATTCAGTTGATGTGTTATGCATGATAGATTGTTTACATTAATACTACTAATATGCATGTGATGGGAAAGGTCCTATACAACCTCCTACAAGAAAAGAAGGGCGAGACTTGTTCCGAAGAACAAGTGATGACAATTCAATAAACATGAATCCGAAGCTCCCAGGGTCAGAGACATCATGACAAAAGAAAGAGCTTCAGAGAGCGGTAGATCCACCTCAAAGGATGAAAACTACCATGGGTATGAGAGATAACTCAAGATGAAGAAAAGAATGCTATAAAAGAAACTATGATCAAAGAATAACAGTTGATCATGGGGAATGATGTATAAGATATGATTTCGAGACATAGTATCCTCCATATGGATTTACAAGAACAAGTGTACAAAGAAAGGTTCGTGATTTGCCTCAGAAAAAATAGACTATGACATGACATACTCTATTGACCAGTATATATCAAGCATAGAACCACCTGTACAGAATGAAGAAGGAAGATAATACTCCACTTCAGGGGGAGTGACTACAGAAGATATATGAGTTCGACACGGTACGACTTGATGGACAGCTTCTTGATGGATCGAGACTTTACCAAAAATAAAGTGGGTTCCAACCTTCAAAGTTGAATGCAGAAGACTAGGATATGTTGATGATCTGACAAGACGAACTCATGGAAGATGTTATGATGAAAGAATGCTAGAATGATGTATGGGATATAGTTCCCAAACCAAAAGGAAAGAGTATTGTATCCTCCAAATGTACAAAATAGAGCATGCAGCTAACGGAAGTATCGAGAAGTATAAAGCAAGATTTGTGGCCAGAGGTTTCTTTCAGAAAAAAGGGAATTAATTCTGAAGAGACACTTACACCAGGAAGTAAGGTACACTTCCTTCAGAACTATCATGGTAGTTTCTTCCATGGTGAAGTAAAGACAAGCCTTCCTTAATGGTATGATTGAGAAAGAGTTTTACATCGAATAGTCACGAGGATTTGAAGTTGAAGCCAGATGAAATCACGTATGCAAGTTGAAGAAGGCCCTCTATGGCCTGAAGCAAGCTCCCAGAGCTTGGTATGGAAGAATAGATAGTTTCTCGTCGAGCATGGGATTTACCAAGAATAAAGCTGATCCTAACCTTTATCTCAAGGTTGTAGAAGATGAACG
>LPNX010194339.1:1851356-1894240 GCA_001517045.1 Pseudotsuga menziesii | reverse complement strand
CACAGATGCAGATTGGGCCGGAAGTATCTCAGACAGGAAAAGCACATTAGGTAGATGATTTTGTTTGGGGTCTACTATGAGTTCATGGTTTAGCAGGAAACAGTCCAGTGTTTCTCGTAGCATGGCTGAAGCAGATTACATAGCAGATTGCTCCACTAAGTTGTGAAGCCATATGGCTTCGGAAGCTGATATCAGGTCTCTTTGAACTGAAGATGGATACTATATTGATTCTATGTGATAACGAGAGTTGTGATAAGAGAGAACCCTGTGTTCTGTCGTAACACATAGAAATCCGGTATTTCTACGTTCAAGATAAAGATGCAGATGATGATGTTTCAGTATTTACATACTGTAGATACAGATGATGGTGATTCAGTATTTCTATACTGAATATAGAGATGATGATGATTTCAGTATTCCCATACTGAAGATATAGATGATGTTTCAGTATTTACATACTGTAGATGCAGATGATGGTGACCTAATGATGCTTTCAGTACTCACATACTGGAGATACAGATGGTGATAGTTCAGTATTCACATATTGAAGATGTAGATGAAGATGGTTTAGATGATGATGTACTGATGAAGCCTCTGTCTCGGGTAAAGTTCGAACACTTTCAAGACAAGCTTGGTGTTGTTCGAAAAGACCTTCCTCAAAAGGGGGAGTAGTAATGTTGCAGTGGGATTGTATCATCCCTGGGCACTTGCCCTAAAGTGATCCGGAGACCTCGGTCCTCGAGAATGAAGAGGGATTGTATCATCCCTGGGCACTTGCCCTAAAGTGATCCGGAGACCTCGGTCCTCGAGAATGAAGAGGGATTGTATCATCCCGGGACATCTGTCCAAAAGTGATCCAGTGATCTCGGTCCTCGAGAATGAAGAGGGATTGTATCATCCTGGGACATCTGTCCAAAATAGATCTGGTGACTTCGGCCCCCGTGAATGTGGTGGGATTGCATCATCCCTGAACTTCGGTTCAAAATGTATCTGGAGGTCTCGACCCCCGTGAATGTGGTAGGATTGCATCATCCCTGAACTTCAGTTCAAAATGTATCCAGAGGTCTCGGCCCCCGTGAAAGTGGTGGATTGCATCATCCCTGAACCTCGGTTCAAAATGTATCCAGAGGTCTCGGCCCCCGTGAAAGTGGTAGGATTGCATCATCCCTGAACTTCGATTCAAAATGTATCCGAAGGTCTCAGCCCCGGTGAAAGTGGTGGATTGCATCATCCCTGAACCTCGGTTCAAAATGTATCCGGAGGTCTCGGCCCCCGTGAAAGTGTTGGATTGCATCATCCCTGAACCTCGGTTCAAAATGTATCCGGAGATCTCAGTCCCCGTGAATGTGGTAGGATTGTATCATCCTTGAACTTCGGTTCAGAACAGATCCGGTGACTTTGGTACTCGAGAATGTGTGTTGATCCCGTAATTCCTAGAGGAAGGATTGTCTGAGTTCCACATATGTGTTGATCCCGTAATTCCTAGAGGAAGGATTGTCTGAGTTCCACATATGTGTTGATCCCGTAATTCCGAAAGGAAGGATCATTAGTAACTCCGTAAAGACCTAAATCCCGTAATTCCAATACGAAGGATTGTCTGAGTTCCACAGATTTGTTGATCCTGTAATTCCAATAGGAAGGATTGTCTGAGTTCCACATCTGTGTTGATCTCGTAATTCCGAAAGGAAGGATCGTTAGTAACTCCGTAAAGACCTAAATCCCGTAGTTCCAAAAGGAAGGATCATTGAATTGATCCCGTAATTCCAATAGGAAGGATTGTCTGAGTTCCACAGATGTGTTGATCCTGTAATTCCAATAGGAAGGATTGTCTAAGTTCCACAAATGTGTTGACCCCGTAATTCCGAAAGGAAGGATTGTTAGTAACTCCATAAAGACCTAAATCCCGTAATTCCGAAAGGAAGGATCGTTAGTAACTCCGTAAAGACCTAAATCCCTTAATTCCGAAAGGAAGGATCATTGGTAACTCCGTAAAGACCTAAATCCTGTAATTCCGAAAGGAAGGATCATGTTGATGTTTTGATGATGTTGATGTTTTTATGATGATGATGACGTACTGATTGAAAGATCAGAATATGATGATGATGTTGTTGCTAATGATGATGATGTTCTCTGATCGAAAGATCAGAATATGATGATGATGATGTTTCTCTGATCGAAAGATCAAAAGTTGCTGATGATGATGATGGTCTCTGATTGAAAGATTAGAATATGATGATGATGTTGTTGCTGACGATGATGATGTTCTCTGATCGAAAGATCAGAATATGATGATGATGATGTTTCTCTAATCGAATGATCAGAAGTTGCTGATGATGATGTTCTCTGATCAAAAGATCAGGATATGATGATGATGATGTTTTCTGATCGGAAGATCAAAAGTTGCTTATGATTATGATGTTGCTGATGATGATGATGTTTTCTGATCGAAAGATCAAAAGTTGCTTATGATTATGATGTTGCTGATGATGATGATGTTTTCTGATCGAAAGATCAGAATGCGATGATGATGATGATGTTTCTGATCGAAAAATCAGAATGTGATGATGATGAGATCCTGATGATGATGATGCCATATTATCAAAGTATGATGATGATGACGTACTGATTGAAAGATCAGAATATGATGATGAGTTGATGTTAGAGTATGATGATGTTCGGTTGCTGATGGTTCTGATCGAAAGATCAGAGGCTGATGATAATGATGAGTCTGATTGAAAGATCAGAGTATAATGATGATGTTGTTGCTGATCGAAAGGCCAAAGTGCTGAAGAAGATGTTGCTAATCTAAAGGTCAAAGTGTTGAAGATGATGTTGCTAATCGAAAGGTCAAAGTGTTGAAGATGATGTTGCTGATCGAAAGGTCAAAGTGTTGAAGATGATGTTGCTGATCGAAAGGTCAAAGTGCTAAAGATGTTGCTGATCGAAAGGTCAAAGTGCTGAAGATGTTGTTACTGATTGAAGAGTCAAGATGCTGTTGATCGAAGCAGTCAAAATACTGATGATGCTGAAGACTAAAGATTGAAGATGAAGGCTACATGATGTTGAAAAGCTTCCAATGATTTATAGATGTATCACCCTGATGATGTTGATGATGTCCTCTATCTCTCTCCTATTATTGTTGTTGTTGATGTTGTTATAGAATACCCTTCTCGTTAAGGGGGAGTGTTGAAATATTGTAACTTCGAAGAATATTCTATATGTATTTCTTTGTGGTCCCCGATGGTCCTACCGGGAGAACCACTTGTATTACTTTGTACTCCGATGCTCCTAATCGGAAGAACTAATAAGAGTCATGAGGCAGTCCCCTCTAATTGTAAAGGTGGGTCATTAGCACCCCAGTGTGGTTACTTGAGCCTACATGTGTAACTCGAGCCTACATGATTAACTCAACCCTACATGACAGATGAGTTAACTTAAGTGAACGGATGAATATAAATAGAGGTGTAGTGCTCCTCATTTAGGACACACACTCTCACTTGTGTAGCGCATTAGTGGAGAAGAGAAGTAGCTGGAGAAGGAGGAGGATCAAGCTTTGATCTCCTTGCTGGTTTTATCCTTTATCTTTTATCTTTTTGGGGCATCTATATTGAGGAAGATTTTGCTGGGTTTTTCCCTTTAGGGTTTTCCCAGGATAAATCTTTGTGTTCCTTTTGTATGGTTGTGCTTGTCTATCTTTCAGTGATCCTGTTTATATCCTTTTGTTATGAAAATGAAATGAAGTACTGATGTCTTAGCTAAAGCATATGAAAATTTAACACTTAGGAGACCGTACCACTCAGAAACCCTATTCTAATAATGTCTTGTAGGTTTATACATACTCAGTTGGGCTCTAATAACCCCCCAAGGCCCAGAATTCAAAATCGGGCATTCCAGCTTTAGAATAAGCGGGAGAAAACCTCGTCAATTATGCTCGGCTATACACAAAGCATAATTGACAAGGGAAAAAACTCCCTGGAATACCTTAGTTGAAATTCTACGTCTTAGTAAACCAAACCACTCAAAAACCCTACTAGCACATTTTATTACAAACTCCGCAGGGCCATGGTCATAATTACTGAAAACAAAAACTGACTAGCCAAAACTGGCTAGGCACAAATGGCGGATCATCTGATACACTGGAACACAAACATGACCGCAGGGCCATGGTCATAATTACTGAAAACAAAAACTGACTAGCCAAAACTGGCTAGGCACAAATGGCGGATCATCTGATACACTGGAACACAAACATTTATCATGTTTGTCAAATGGCGGCTCCTCAACTAATCCAACTATGGTACAAATAAGTTGGTAACACAGTACTTTCAAGTTTCTGCACTATTGAGATTCGAGAACTTGAGTCATTGACTATTTTATATTTATTATGGTATAATTGTGAACATTACATGGCAATTCAAGTTTGAAGTTTGAAGTTGAACTCTGAAGTTGTAAAGTTGATAACTTGATGTTATGGATAATGGACCTATGTTTGATGAATTTACTAGTATATGATAATTGATTGAATCATTGATGGTTGATAAATGATGTTATATGGTATTATGATTTATCATGTTATGATTTATTTCATGTTTTTATGCTTTCCATGACTAATTCAACATTCTACAAGCATTTGTTGGCATATATGCATCAAAATATATTAAAAATATATATTATATAAAAAACGCTTCCAAACCGGAAGCTTCTAAAAATTTCACTTCCCGCTCCCGCTCCCAAGTAACCTTGGTTGTGACATTCTGAAGAAGTTAAAAATTTGTGATTGGTGACATTGGGTCACAAATCCTTGCATGTGATTACTAGGCACTAGCCCGGCTAGTTTGCCCGGTAACACGGAGTATCTACTATTGCATCACATCAAAGGTTTCCGGTAAGTTCTAATTCAGCACGACATAATTCACAAGAGATATAACAAAGAATGAACTTTTTATCTTCACAAAAAACATTGAGGGGAGCCATGCATAATTGAATTATGGATACTGAATTCATAATAACGATGAGAAATCTAAAACATTTTTATTATTTCTGTATCATATTTTTCGTTATTATAAGTGGCATTTTCCAAAGATTAGTAAGAAGAAGAAGATATGGCAACCGATCATAGGTTACAATATGCAATATGAGTATAAGGAACCAACTGTAAACTACCAATAGATAAATGTTTGTGTTACCAGCAAGTGGATACACGCTTCCAATAACACCATTACAGTAAACATTGGGACCTTTGAAAGGTATTCACTGGGATCATATCAGTGAGAAGTTAATTTTTTCATTGCAAAGAGAAAAAGAGCACAAACCTTAAGCATGTTGTAAGCTGTACAAGACTCTGCATTTTCAGTCCCAAGTGTGCTACCAAGATGCTTTGGATCATACCTAAATACAACAATGCTCTTTAGTGCACTTTATAAATGAAAACAATGAACACAGCAAAAAATTTAAAACACATCAATCTGAAACCATAAATCTATTCTGTGAAGATAAGGGCATGTGCATTATATTTTACAACCCTTCTTTCACTAATGGAAGACGAAGGAAAGCAAAATGAAGGATATTGATCAAATAAATTTAACTTAAAACATATGCCATACTGATGACCAATGCATTTGGCCACAGAAAATGGTATGGAGTACAATGAGAAGTTTCTAGAAAAAATTGAATGCAATAAATATGTAAGGAATTTTAATCTCTTTAAAACATATCAATTTGAAACGAAATACAAGGTCTGTTACCTTCCAAACCTGCACTTCAAATGTTACAAATTCCCTAAACCAAGTGCAACCCTAGGGGAACTAAGGAAGTTGAACCATCGTCACTACAGAAACTCTTCCTCTGATTTCAGGCCATCTTCTACAACACAAGTGGGGATGCCCTAGAAAAGATTGGCTTAAGATTTTCTATAGAATAAAGGGATGTGGATTTTCCAATGACCAGTGTTTATCCAATTGGGCGATGGAGTCAAAATCAAAGAGCAAAAGGGCTTGAATACGAAGGATATGTAATTAAGCCATTCACTTATATTGCCTTAACTTGGCCAAAACAGATTTTCAAATTATGCATTAGTGCCCTTGGATAAGATGCACTATCACAACCATGAAATTACACCCAACAATAACATGCAACCAATAAATAAAGAATGAAGCAGCAAATCTCACCAAACAATAGAAATGACAGAAGCAAAATCCTTCAATTATTCAAAGTTACACCAAGATTTAGGGAGGTGTTAGCACAGATTTTGTAGCAGGGGATTACCTCTCATTTTTGTCAAAGCAGACCAGATTTTGAGCTTAGCCAATACATTGAGTCCCAGAGGCAAAGCATACTTTGCAAATGGATGAGATTCCGGTGTTGAGACTTTGGTTGATCAGTCGAGTGGACGGACTTTCAGAATAGGTCCCCCAAGTTATTTACCTAACAATTCTAGGATCCCTTGCCATACATTTTGGAACCTCGCATACAAGAATTTCTTCACTACTAGACAGAAGATTGGATCTTGACCTAAAGCACTTCACAATTGATTCCCATTATGTATCCTACATTCAGTAGTTGTACCTATTATCACATACTTTGTAGCTGGAAGTTGTTGTCACATCCATAGCAGCAAGGCTACTATGATGCAGAGCATTACGTTCAGAGGTATGAGCCAGTGCTTTACATGAGCTAAGTTATGATGATTGTTACAGCTGATTTTACCACACATGGTGGATCACACATTTATGGCCTTTCCTGCCCCTCTATAGACTCTTTCGACCCCATGGACCATTTTTGTACCTTTGATGTTTCCAAGATCATCCCTAAAAACATGCATTATTTACCATACGCGACTTTTAAACCTATTCTCGCGTATATACGCAGATATGACCCTTAAACCTGCGTACATCGGGATGTGTGCAAAAGGCCAAATAGTTTTGCAGTTTTCCTTGATGTGGAGCCGAATCACTTGTCTCTTGGCCTTCCATATGCCTTGAGATCGCTCGGATTCGACCTTCCAATACCCCATTGAGGCACTATATAAGGAACCCTTTGGATACATTGAAAGGAAGAGGAATTGAAGAGCAAGAAAACTATAGTCCATTGTTGTCGGAGCTTATACTTGAGTCTGCATCCCTTTGTCCCTTGTAGCACTTTGTGTTCTTCCCAAGCTTGCCTTTGCTTGTGAGCTTGCTATCATGAGATGGAGGATTGAAGTGGTGGAGGCCCAGGTGGAAGACTCAGTTTCTCCGGTTCGCAGACGTGCCGACAGAGGTTGTCATTCTTGTAATCTCTGATTTATATTAATAGAAATATCTTTTCATGTCCAATAATGTGTATTTAAATGAATATTGAATCCATGGATGCTTTTAAATGCTTATATGTTATTGATTATATATGCTAGAGTAGGCCTACCACAATTATATAGCATGCTTGTCTTGTTTGTTGATTGTTGAGAGAGCAAATTGCTAACACAAGTGAGATTGGAAAAGCTCAATGGGGATCTACATCAACCATCCGGAATAAGGTATGTTTCGAGATCCTTTAGTGTTAGATGTTTATTTCTCTTGCATATTGGGAAGGGATTGATTTCTGCGGTTACTCTGTCTATTGTGGTACCCCAAGCCATAGGAAGTTATCTCCGTAACAGAATTGGCGACTATACTAGGGAGTTCCTAGTCATTTCCTTTGGGGGTTTTATCGGCATTCAATGTTCTTGAATTGCTCTGATTTCTTTGTTTCTAAGTCGGGTCTAGGGGCATGTTTTCCTAGTAGTGTCTGATAGGAGTAAATTTTGTCTCAGCTTGTCTATTTACCTGCTTTTTTATCTCTTTTTCTTCCTGTACGCGAGTTTTGTCTTCACAGTCGCGTGTACACGCGGTTTTTCCTGGAATAGCTGCGTATATACGCGGATTTTCTGCATACAGTCGCATATGCCCGGAGTTTTGCCTTTTGGGGGAAGATTAAGTGTTGTTGGGTGAGTTTGGATGATTACTGAGTCTTCTTGGATGCTTATGGAGTCTGTATACACCTCTGTTTCTAACCAGAGATGCTTTTTAGTTTAAATTTTTTGAAAATGTTCTTGTCATTCCATTTTCTATTTTTTGTTTTGGGATTAGTGCATTAGGTCTCTTTTACCTTAGTGCTTTGCTTGGGTGTTGTCTGATAGTACTTGCAAAGTCTGGAGGTTGTAGAGTCATACTTTTGCTTTTTATCTCATTTTAATTCAAAAAATACAAAAACATTTGCTTTTTGCATCATTATGCATTGTTGCATTTTGCATTTTGCATGGTACTTGCATTACGTTTGCTTGGAGAGTATTAGTCAGATTTTCATATAGGAATGATTGCATATTCATTTAAAGGAAAATTTTGCACTTCACGTAGTAGCATACCCCGTTTTTCATTTGACACAGTGCATTTGCATTGATTGTTAGGTGTGCATTTTACTTCTTGTTGTGTCATAACATCATTAGTTGCACGACCATTTGCCCTTTTGAGTAATAAGCCAATTAAAATCAACGCATAATAAAATGAATTACACTCTTTTTCTTTTATAGGGTGCACCAACAAGATTAGGTTTTAGAGTCTTGGAATAGTTAATTGTGAGTAAATTCTCCAAGACCACTAAACGAAACATTTATGTGTCTGTCCAAGTGAGAGTGTGAAATTCCTTTATATAATTAGTGTTTATCAGGATCCTCCTCTTACAAGGGAGTTAAGCACGAGGCAGTGTGAGCGGTTATTGATTGGGATGACCCCTGGTCATAACTGAGTAGCACCGAAGATATTTCCAGGATTGTATTCGTATCTGGGGGCTCTTTCAAGAGTTTCGGACTTTGCTACCCTGCCCATACAGCCTGCCACTGTCCGCCTAAGCATTGATTATATTGAGGTCACCTTAGTTGCCTTACCTAGGTTATCGAGGGGGTACTTCGCAAAGGTTATTCTGCAGGTGTCCTGGCCAGGTAAGGGTCGGACAACACAGTCACTATATGCGTGGAAGCTGAGGGCCACTATAATTGGTTACGAACCTCCACTTGTTGTGTATGGGAGTCTCAAGCCTGTCCTAGGAGAGACATACCTGCTTCATTTGGGAGCTCACATATCCTACCCTTGTTTGCTTTCGATTTGGCTTTACATTTTGTAGATGTATGCTCTGTGCACGCTAGTTTGCCTAGGGTTTGCATAATTAGATCGAGTCTTTTTCATTTTTGAGTCATTGTGGATTCGAGCGCAGCACTTCGCCGTTCTCGTCGTTTAGCAGGACTTATGCCTTCCACGTCTCCTCCTTCTCTGGGAGAGAGAAACAGACAGTCCGGGCAGAGTACTTCTCACTTTGATTCACACACAATGGGAGATCACGAGGACGAGATTCCTGAGATGTCTTCTCCACCTCATGAGGTTGGGGATGCAGATTCTACTCCCGTATATGATCCTTCACCGGAAATACCTTCACATTCTGGTTATGATCCCTCATTCATAGGTCGTCGGCATTGGTTTCCAGGCGACGAGACTCATCATGAACCCACAAGCACTAGTCACGTTCGTTATGGCATGCCTGATATCCCTGCACTCGATCCGGCACATCATGCCAAGTCAGAAATTGAACCTAGCACTACGCCTGGGGGCACTCCTATCCCTTTCCATGCGGAGAGATTTGGGAGCACTAGTCACATTGCACCTTCCATCCCAGTGGTGGAAGCTACCTCACATGTCCGTCCTAGACCTAGTGTTAGTACTCATATGCGGGTATCGGAACAGAGACGAGTGACCATAGGGAACACCACTTACATCCCTTCACATGCCCCTTCGTCCTCGAACCCTACTCCTTCGAATGCATTTTTGACAACCCTTCCTCCCCCTCATTCACGTGGTCCTTCGGGCCGGAATATCGCTACTAGCCACGTTCGTACTGCAATTGCTCGCACAATAGGATCTCAGAGTCAAGTACCTCTCGTTAGTGTTAGATGTTTATTTCTCTTGCATATTGGGAAGGGATTGATTTCTGCGGTTACTCTGTCTGTTGTGGTACCCCAAGCCATAGGAAGTTTTCTCCGTAACAATGATCCGCGGTGGAGATACATTTTTTGAGCTATTCAGATGGCGTAGAGCATACTTCTAGTTCCCCTTGTCATGACTTAGCCCTCTATGACCCCATTGATATCTATTAGATGGGTCATGGTTCACTTAGCGGAGCAGCAGATGGTTCCCTTTTTCCTTTGCCATTTTTCAATCAGAATGTGCTTCATGTGTTATATCAGAGATGGATGTTGATGATTGAGCAGGTATACAGCTTGCATTTTGGGTATGGTACTATGGCTTGTTTCTTTCATCTATCTTATTAGCTTTTACTTGGCATATAGTTACGTGAGGTGGTGATCTTGTGCTAGTATGATTTAATGGGCGTGTTGTCATAGATGGTTGAATGATTCAAATTATAAGTCTTTAGTATATGCTCACTTGTGCCCACTTTATACAAACTTGATTATTTTCCTTGATTTGTCTGCTGTCATACTTCACTTCCTTCACCCATCCAGTTACATCTGTTATTGATTTTTTACCTTTGACTTATTGCCCTGGACTTGTGAGATTGATGAGCCTCCCGCACTTTGTCCTCTGCGCATGATGGACCCATGTTTGCTTGTGTCTCGGCTCTAGAGTGACCAGACCCTTTCTATAGTCCTCGAACCAAGTACTCTTGATATGTTGATAAAGTGAAATGCATCGGTGCGCATAAATGCTAAATCTAAATGATGCAAAAAAGCCACTTGCGATTAGTTGTGTTTTTAAACACTAGGCCTAAATAAAAAATGTGAATAAAATAGTTAATGGCCAAGGGATGGGCACTCATCCTTTGTATGATATAAGGCCATTTGCCCCAACAAGGAAACAAGGTGGCAACTACGCCTGGGCTATGGACTCTCGCTGGCAGCGAAGCTAGGCTAAACCATTATATGGGGCCCATAAGGTTATCCATGGCACCGACCCTTGGAGGATGGCTAGTATCTTGTGAAAAATGAAAAGCTTTGAAAGTTAAAATATCTGAATTATGCAAAAGATACTTGTTAGAGTCTACTAAAAGTAAGTCCAACTACTCTACCCATTTTTGAGACACCTCCCTTCCCTAGTGTTCTTTGGCATGCATATGTCACTGTGGTGTCATTTAAATTCCCTTCAGCCTATCATTGTTTTAACTTTTATCCACTTCACCCAACTTAGCATGGTTTTCAATTTTGTAAGTGAGCATATTTCTAGGACTTTAAAATGAATTGTAAGGCTACTTTAATGCAAGTCTGGCTTCTTTATTGTTGTAACTTGTAATTACCACCATATATGTTGCTTGTACTTTAGTTGAATTACTAATATAGATGATGGAACAGTGTTAGTCCCTTATGCACACAGGATCAGTATTGCAATGCTCAACCAATATTTTTGTTAGTTTTGACTTGGTCAAAGCCAATTTGACCATGGTCAACAGGGGTCCCAATTGATTTTGGATCTGACAGTTCGATTTTGTGCTTTTGACATCTATTTGTATCCAGTACAATGGCCCATGCTTCGGTTAGCCATTATTTGCTTTAGATCATGGATATTTTATATCACATATTGGGCATATTATTGGGCATGGCCTAGATAAAAAATTGATTTGGCTGATAGAGGGTTTGGAAGTGACTTGGGATGATTAGTTATGATACTTAGATAATCCATGGACCTTGCTACACATGTTTATCACTTGATGGGTCATGTTTTATGTTTATTCCCTAGGGGGGACGTCTTCTCCATGAGAGGGCGCACTTAATGATGGAGACCACCATGTACTACATGTTATATATTTATGTTGATGTAAATGGGGGTGCCTAGGGTGATTGAAAGCCCCTATGTTTCCCACCATATAATTATTTACCACTTTCATATGTTATATCTTGACATTATGTTGTACTAGGGGCACCTTAGAGGCAAATCAACCCCCTCTTTTATGATAGCTCATGTTATGTGTTGCGACTTTGTCCATCGTAGGTCTTGATAGAACATGATTAGATCCTAGCCCTCCATCATTTCGTAGCTAGGTATTTTGTATTGAGAGTTCCATATATTGAGAAACTCTTTCATTGTAAAGGGACTATAGGCTCTTAGATATTCGGCAATAGAGAAAATTTTCTAAAGAAATCTTGTGAAGCTTTGATGAATGTTCTTGTGCATGATTGGAAAGTCTTTTCTCTTTGACATTCTTATGCATCTATGCTACCATCCATCTTTTGCAGGGGCCATGTGTGTTTTGCAGGTAGCGACTTGGTGAAGGGCGCTAATTGGGGGAAACCCCATATCAATCTCTCAAATCAATTTCAACTCAAGGAGTTTGTTGTTCCATCTTTTGGGATCATATTGAGTTTCTTGAGTTGTCTTGCATTTCATTTAGTATTTCTTTTGTGGATCAAATCTAATGTGTAGTTGTTTGGTTTTGTATGAGAGGGGTGCATTGGTCATAAGTGTTGTTGTATTTGTAACTTAGGAAGATATTCTGATGTATATTATCATTGTATGTTGTTGTACCCCCATTGGGAATGTGTGTTACCCCATTACGGGATGTCATCATTGTGTATGGTCACTAAGGTAAACCCTCCATTGTAAGTCAGGGCAATAGTCCCCAGGTTAAATAAAGTAAAATGTGTTTATGTGTATTCATCAGGAGATTTATCCCTAACTTGGCTGAACTAATGAAACCTATGCAAAGGTTACTTAAAAAGAATGTTAAATTTGTGTGGGATGATGAAGGAAGGAGGGCATTCAATGGTATCAAAGAAGCTATCTCTAAGTCAACTGTCTTGATTAGCCCTGATTACACTAAAGACTTCATGGTTTTCTCTTTTGCTTCAGAGGATACAATTGTTGTGGTGTTGCTCCAGAAAAACTTCGAAGGGTTCGAGCAACCAATTACTTTTATGAGTAGAGCCTTAAAGAATTCAGAATTAAAGTATACTATCATGGAAAAGCAAGCATATGCCTTAGTAAAATCTCTGAAGCATTTTACAACATACATTGGCTACTCAAAAGTTATAGGGTATGTCCCCCATGCTGCAGTAAAAGACATCCTGTCCCAACAAGATTGCTTAAGAACAAGGGGCACATGGGTATCTAAGATCCAAGAATATGATCTAGAGATTAAGCCTACTAAACTACTAAAAGGACGAGTCCTGGCTTAGATGTTAACCCAAAAGAATGAAGAGGCGATTGATATGATTTGTGAAAACAGTGGGACGGAATCATGCATGACACCAGCATTACAAGAACTTGATCATCATTGGTACTCAGACATTATATATTTCCTGTTACACTTAGGTTGCCCTAATCACCTTAAAGGACATACACGAAGGGCACTAAGATTGAAAACCGCTAGATATTGCCTCACTAAGGAAGTTTTGGGTTGGAGGAACCCAGACGGTGTAATACTTAGGTGTGTTAATGAACAAGATTCTAAGAAAATCTTGACTGGGTTCCACTCAGGATTTTGTGGGGGCCATTATGCAGCAAATACAAATGCCCATAAAATCGTTCGAGCCGGATACTATTGGCCAACCATCTTTGCAGATGTGCATAAATATGTCAAGTGTTGCCAATTGCCAAGAGTGTCAGCTCTTTACGGGGAAGCAGAAGTTAGCTACTCTTCCCCTTACACCAGTGGTTGTCCTTGCCCCCTTTCAGCAATGGTGCCTTGACTTTATCGAGAAATTCAAAGATGATTCTAGCAATGGATTTTGCTGGATTCTCACGGCAACCGACTACTTCACAAAGTGGGTAGAGGCCATACCCACCAAAACAGCCACGGAAAAAGTTGTTATGGACTTCATCAAGGACAAAATCATCACACGATTTGGTACCCCCCTCAAGATAATAACTGATAATGCCAAGGCTTTCAACTCACAAGAAATGAATAATTTTTGCTTCAAGTATGGCATTGTCCTATCCCATTCATCTGATTATTACCCACAGGGAAATGGACTTGCTGAGTCCACTAACAAAAACTTGATGAACATTCTTAAGAAAACTGTGGGGAACAACAAGAAATCATGGGATAGCAAAATCAGGTATGCCCTATGGGCCGATAGAATCACGAAGAAGAATTCTACTGGAAAGTCTCCTTTTGACTTAATATACAATATCACAGCAGAGCTACCTGCAAGCATGCAATTTCCAATTTTCAGAATGTTGTTAGATTATAGTCCAGAAGAGGATAAGATGGAACAGAGAGTTAACCAGATTATAGAGCTTGATGAAAGTAGAAGAGCATCACTTGACCAACTACTAAGACATCAAGAGAGCGTGAAGGGGACCTTCGACAAGTCAGCTAATCCTAGATCCTTTCAGATTGGAGACACGGTCCTTTTATGGGACAAAAGAAGGGAAAAACCGAGGAAGCATGGGAAATTTGACAGCCTCTAGAGAAGCCCTTATATCATATGTGACTTTCTCGGCACTAATTCCTTCATACTCAACACTATGGAAGGAGAAAGGCTGAACCTACCCATGAACAGACAACAATTGAAGCTGTTTTACAACAATGACTTATAAATGCCCACCAGGGCATTTCAAGGCTTTTCTAAACCCTCTCTTGTTGTACATTATATGCTTCTATTTTTTTTGTATCATTATATTGTACAATATTTTCATTGTATATTAAAATGTTGTACTTTATATTTCCTAGAATAGATTTCCTTTTTGGTATATTGAACCACTTGAACCAGTTGATGAGGTGATTGAAATCAATATTGGCTCCCTTGCCACCCCAAAAAATGGTCAAATTGGCAAGAATGCCTCTTAAGAGGAACGAAGCAAAATTGAATATTTAATTCAGGAATACAAGGATGTTTTTGCATGGACATGTCATGATTTGAAAACGTATGATCAATATGTCATTGAACACACCATCTCTCTGAACAAAGGAGCCAAACCTTACCAACAAAAGCTTCGTAATAACAATCCCAAATTAGCTCCGCTGGTTAAGAAGGAACTCAAAAAGATGTTGGCGGTGAGAATCAATAGACCAGTAAAGCATACAACATGGGTGTCAAATCCTGTGATTGTGAGAAAGAAAAGTGGTTAGATCAGGGTTTGTATTGACTTCATAAATTTCAATCAAGCCTCATTAAAGGACAATTACCCATTAGCTAACATGGAAAACCTATTACAAAGCGTGACTAGTGCAAGGATGGTGTTTATCCTTGACGTTTTCTTTGGGTATTGTTATCACATATACATTTGCAACTGGGCTACCATGATGCAGCATACAGATCTATCTCTTATTCTATTCCGAGCTATTTTTCACGTGGGGTTTTAGCATGGATCATTCCATCCTCAGCCATTTTAGAGCCTTGTTCAGCAAAGTTTCCTTGCCAAGACTATGATTCATTAATACATTGAGATGCTTTCAGTAATGACCTAGTTCATTTGAGCAGAGTAGCAGAGCATATATGGTACACACAGTGACATAGGGGCCTTATCAGATGGAGACAAGTATATATGGTGAGATCAGGCCAATGTTTCCTTGGTTTGTTTTTGCTCTGTGATGTATATTAAACACCTAAGCTTGTCTTGTTAGGATGATCATGGTGACCTATGCTTATATATATATATATATATATATATATATATATATATATATATATATGCTTGAACTTGTGCTAAGACTGATCAAAGGAATTAATGTTGAATTCTGTTGCTCATGCCATGCTTTATACAAATGTTAAACCTTAGTGCTATGTTGGTCGCATGTGTCATTGGTCCTCATCCATCCAATTCATCCATGATTGATCCTTATCCCATGACTTTAGCTTGATCAAGACTTATGAGATTGAAGATCACTTTCCGCACTTTGAACCCTGTTACCAACTATTTTGTACAATAGTTGAACTTCCTATTGAGCCGCCAGTTATCGAGCATGATAAATGCTCATCTCCAGAGCTTAGAAGTTCAGTGTGCTCCAAAGTTAGCCATTTTTTGGCTAAGCCTTTTATTTTTTGTAAATACATGTTCATGCCCCCTTGGGGAAATTGTAAAAAATGTCCTAGAATTTAATTTTTTTATAAAAGGCTCGGCTTCCCGGACTTCAGCATCAAGCCGACTAGCCCAGAGTGTTTTTTCCCTTGGTTGTTACTGGTTGTTGAACAAACGACTAATAATTTCTGAGTTTTTCACTCACACCTCCAAAGTTAGGGTAGTTGTCTTGATGTTTCGGCCTTAGGAGGTTATTAGAGCCTTCATGTCAGTGTTTTTCAACATGCTAGGCATTCTGATTGAGTTGTATGAACATGTACTAGGTTCCCCTGAGGTTTCATTTGATTCCAAGAAGAAATAATTTTTTCGTTTTTTAAGCCATTTTTTAATGGTTTAATTGGAAAAATTCAAAATGTAAAAAAAGTATGATTTGGAGTCCGTTTTCGGCATGGTTGGGCTCATTTTCAAGCCCGGAGTTGCATCTTTACCCGAGGGGCCACTTTCACTATGTTTCAGCCGGCTGAAGCATCCCAAAAAACATCATTCGGCTAACAAGGCATCGGAGTGGCATTTTAATGCTAATTTTGGAGAAATTGCACTAAAGTCAAAGTTATAAAAAGCCAAAAAATTAATGAAAAAAAGGTGAGTTGACATGGCATGATGTCACCCTAACTCATGCGATCCTTTTCTAAGTGTAGTAATATCCAAACTTTGGCTTAAAATATGGTTGCGATTTTATTTATAGGAGAAGGTGACGTCAACATAAGAGATAGTTACGAATGGTGGGGATGGGTGGTGATGTCAACATTTGGACTCACGCCAAACGATGTGAGTGATGGACCCCTCCCATGCATAAGTTATAACCTTGGTTCATGTGATTAAAACTTTTAACAACTCGCGAGTGTGTGAATGAAGTCAATGACGCGAGCATCTAAAAGGGAGAGCTCACGCTAGTGCTTAGGTGAATATGAATGTGTGAGGGTGGACCCCTCCCCATCCGTTAATAAATCTCATGTCATTCCAAACTTTGGTTACAAACCTCTATTATCAAATCCATCATTCACGCCAAGCTGCCGAACCTTGTGAAGCATTCGCGTGAGGGGAGATGGAGACGTCGATTTGGATTGGTGAGATTGGTGATGTGTTGGCACATGTTGGGTGGAGAGGGTCAGTTCCTCTTCACTTCAACAAAGGTTTCAGATCAGTTCAAGTTCACTTCAACTCAGATACATGCTGAGTTGATCTTCAGTTCATTGAATCCCCCCTGGGGCTCAGTTTTTGTATATATAGAGGTGCTTTGTTCTCTCTTAGGATGGATCATTTGTTGTAAATTTACTCTGTAGAATTTCGCAATTGCTTTATGCTCATTATTTGGAATAAGATCAAGACTTTGGAGGTCCATGCAACTTGGTGCTAGTGGTGAATGAACTTTGTGAGGTGAATGCTTTCCATATTTTTTCGATTCAAATGCTTATGTGTGATCAAATCAATTGGTTTTAGAAGTCTATTTTATAGAACATAAAATCTCCCATTTACAGTTGATAATTTGGTTGATTATGCTATTGTATCAAGATTTCATGAGCAAGAAATATTCAGTTGTATTAATGTTGATGAATCTTTATATGCTTAACATGCTAGTTGATTGATCTCACTGGGTTGTTTGAGTGGTCTGATTTTGGACAGGATTTGCCATCTTGGAGAAAGGTGTGAGCTCAGTTGCATCTAGCTCATCTTTAGGATCACAAGCTTGTTTGTTTAACATTAGTTTTCTTTTCAGGATCTACACAGCGTGGATTATTTCAAGAAAGAGGCACTAAGGGTTTGGTTTGCTTCAAGTTCCATCCTACAAACTACATTAAAACTTGGTCACTTGGTTATCTTGGAAGCCCTAAAGCACCTTTCTTGCTTTCGTTTTTGGTTTCCTTCACTTCATTTTTGCCTTCTCTTTAGCCCTTTTTCTTTCCTAGCTTCGTTTTCTCCTTAGTTTTTCAGCCCTCTTCTTCCTTGTCTTTTGCTGCCCTCTTTTACTGTTTTTCAGCCCTCTTCTTTTCTCTTTTTTGCAGCCACTGTTTGCTGTCCTCTTTGCTCCCATTCACTCCACTTTTCTTTCTCTTTTTCTCCTCATAGCTCTTAGTTGTTTTGCATTTAGTTTCATTTCAAAAAGATTAAAGAAAAAATTGCATTTAAAAGTTGTTTTGCACTTAGATCTCATTGTAAAAGTTGCATCTCATTCTTTATACTTAGATCTTAGTTGCATCTAGTTTTCTTTTTATTTGATTTGACTAATGCTAAAGGGTGCTTGTAGTGTGATTTGCATTGTGTTGTAGGTTTGAGCAAAAGCAAACTCAAGAAGGGGACTTGAAGAAGAAGAAGAAGAGATCATCAAAGAGAAGAAGAAGATTGCAAAACCAAGAGGAGATTTGAAACCAAGAACAAAACCATGAAGACTTAAACACTATCATTTTTGGTAAAGCTCTTAAGAGCCCATTTAAAAGTCACTTCTACTATCTTCATTTCTCATTCCAACGTTGAAAATCCTCAAAAGTTGTATTTGATTAATAAAATAAGGCTAAGTGGGATAAAGCCTCCCATAGTTTGCGTTTCTTCTCCATTTGGGGAAGAGTGTCTTGTGTGTTCTTAGCTTAGATTTGCTTCAAGTACCTAGATTAGTTTCATTCTTGCTTAGAACACTAAATTCTAGATTAGTTTCTACTTTATTTGAGCTATCATTTGGTTCCTTTGCTTACAATATGTTTGTCTTTAAAAAGAACCAAGACTCTTGAACTTGTCATAAGACAAGTCAAGAGCACTCTCTGTCGGAGAGCATCAGTCTGCATTTTTACTACATCTTAACATATAGATTAGTTTAAAGTCTCTTGAACCTCTGTCAGAAGACAAGTCAAGAGCACTATCTGTCGGAGAGGTTCATCTGTGTGCTCTAATTAAAATCTACAACTCATCATTCCCTTTAAATAAAATTCAAATTTATCTCGTTGTTTCCTTGCCGGAGTATGCTCTGACCGACCTAAAAAATTGGATTACCCAGAAACAACATTGGACTGTTAATCTTACAAGATTCAACATAATAAAACTTTCACCCCATAACCAATGCATCGACGTTATCTCGATAAATACTCAAGTAGTGGGAAAATTCCAAGTGTGGGCGTCGGGCAACCCAATCTGGACACTCGCTAGTTAAATTCTCTGAACACCTAGCTTATGATTCCAGACTGGTCTTTCATGTCTTCGAACAGAGCCACTGAAAGTATTTCCAGTTAGGTTTCCTAGACACCTAAAGCAAGATTACATAAATTTACAATAAAATAAACCAAGAACAATTGCAAAACGATCTCACAAACGTTACCATTTTGAACTCTTGTATCAAGCAACCCAAGCACTTAAGACTATCTTTGACTCCATAAGGCACTGGTCCTTGTCATCAATTTTCATTTGCTTTTTATATATCTTGAGCATTTATATTTTCATGGTTGTCTTGCTTTAAATTATCAAGTGATTGTTTCCTCAATCTTGTGATCTTGCATTTATCTTGTGATTATTTTATTTCATCATTATAAAGTTGTAATCATTCAAAAACTCCTAAAAAACACCCATCTGCATCACTCAACACCAAAAACACTTAAAAACTTAAGAGCCATAGAAAACTCTTTGTCAGGGACAACCCCCCTTGGATTCGTTAGGAGTTTGCCTAAAAAGAGGAGTTGGGATTCAGGTGACAATACCTGGCTCATTGCTTGCCCCCAAGGCCACACCTTCCCCACTTCTAGTGAGGGAACAGCTTTTGAAAGATTTCTGCTGCTGGTGTGCATCTCGACAGACAACAAACCCTATGCATGATGGATCCCATGTTTTTTGTGTCTCGGGTATGAGTTATCCCAAAGAGTGTTAGCTAATACTTGAAGCAATGTGTTTACCATCATTACATGCATTAAGTGCTATAAATTCTATTCGTTGAAATGCAAAGCCCTCAAATAATGCAAATTGTCTTTAGACACAACTAAAAAAGGGCTATAAAGTGAAATTGTCAAAGGCCTAAAAAGCAGTGGATAAATAAATGCTAAATCTAAATACCGTTAGCCACTATTTTAATGTAATGATTAACTCCTCACGAAGCCTACAAGTTTTGATGTGAGATGGGGCAAGGGACCTCTAATTCACAGTGCCCCCTAGGATCTCTGCATTACAGTTCTTGTGTACTCAACACAAGGGTTCTAGTAAAGATCCTCACAGAGCTTGTTCTTAGCTTGGATGTGAGACGTGTTATCACATATATAGTAGTCAGGCTACCATATTCTATTTTTCAGACACAGTACATTTTCCAGCCAGATCTCTTACATATGAGATGCTGAGATGAGCATTTGTTATGGATCATGATTATATTAGTGGACTATTGTACTCTCCCATGTCAGGACTGAGTCTCAGGACACTCAGATTTGAGGACCGATGTAGCCATTTATGTCATTTTCAGAGCAGTCATTGATGCCCTGTTTTATGTCAGTTTTTTCTCATTAGACAGATGGTGTCTCAGATGGATTATATTGCATGGTTATGACTCGGCATTTTATATTGTGTTATGGTTATTATTGCTCTTATACTGATTCTTGTGACATGTATTAACTTGTGGTATCATGATCTGGCGGTCATATTTATATGGATTTGGTTGTATATTGTACTATGTATTGATGTCCCTACTTAGACTTGGAAGTTCTTGATCTATACTCATTGGTTTTACCCTCCTTAGGGAGAATAGAGGTAGTTATTCCCACCATTGTTTTGGCTTGCTAGTGTTGGCTCCATCATCCCCTGTCTTCACCCATCCATTTCCTTCCATTTTAGTTTTCAACCCGACTAACTTCTTGACTTATGGCATGGATGACCTTTTTCCCCACTAGAACTTTTGTTGGACAAGCCTCCCTGTTTATATTGTGTCTCAGCTCTAAGTTTGTGACAGAACTTGCCATTGGTGAGTTGGATTGTATGCCTAAATCATTCTAGTCGGTTGTCCCGATGTTTGGCACTGTGAAGAATTCCCCCTAGTCACTTGAGATGTTGTTGGCTAAAACTAAAAGCTCATGTACTAACTATGTTGAAATTATTGATATGCGCCCATGAAAAATGAAAATTATAAAACTGTGTTTCTTAACATATGTAAAGAGGGCAAGAGCAATGAAGTGCTAAAATACTCCTTGAAGAGTATAAGAAAAAGGTCCAAAAAGCAATGATAAAAAAATATGCTGACCTTATAAAATATGTCCCGGATGAAAGCTGCAATTAGCTATGCTTTTAAGCACTGGTGAAGTCCCAAAAGGGTCATATAGGCCAAAAAGGGGTATGAGTATACACCTTAGATGGATTGGGACTCTCTGAGTCCAATGAGACAGTTTATTTCTAGTTTCGGGCACTTACATATGTGATCAAGCTTATTCTGTTTTTCTGATGCAGTTTTTCTTCACAAATTGATTTGTTTGAGCAGTGAAATGTTTCAGTTGGATCTCCTAGGGTGTTGTATGGGCATAGGGGGGTGCAGCCACTTGTTTGTACCATTGTACCCCCATCCCAAAGAGCTTGGAGGGCTCAATTTGACAATGCAGGCACCCTAGGAGGCTATTTTAGCAGTATCACGTTTCCCGAGGCAGATTAAAAAATGATCAAATGGCTATTGAAGAAATCGATTTGGGCAACTGAGGCAAAGAAATGGCATGGGGTGAATCACAATGATGAGAGTGATGTCTTCCACACCTTCTCCAGCAGTTTCAGCATTTTATGGGGCTTGCACCTATTTTTGGACAAGTTTTATATATTTTCTAGAGCTTTTTGGGAGACCCACGATTTCCTCAAGGAGGCACAAAAGTCAAAATTTTAAATTGTTATATTATTTATTGTGCCATGGAGACACCCAAAGGGAGTTAGTCAAACACTCCTTGGACCCACCATGTGCTTTCATTTATTTCTTGTTGAGTGGGTTACCTTTATTTGGGTGGTTTAAGTCCACTTTGGTAAATTATAATTATATTGATCCATGTATTGTATGTTGAACTCATCTCAACCATTGATTAGAACATTGTATCTTTTAATCTTAGCCACTCGTTTTGAAAGTGGTTAGGATTTGGTTATGATTGAAGTTCTCTCATTTTTAATTTAAAGGATAGAGCTTCTCATTTGTAAGGGGTCTTTGGCTATTGGGTCTAAATAATAGAAAAACTTTTTCTGTGGAAATTTTTCTGGATTTGCTTTGCATCTGATGTGCTTAAATGGTGATTAGCTTGTCTTCAGCTTACTAGCATCGTGGAAATTCTCGTGAGATCTATTTTTTTTCGTGGCTATCATTGTTTTGTCTACAGGAGGGCGTTTTGGCTAGAGCGTTTTTGTAGGGGGACCTCAACTCGCTTGGTTCTCTTCGTCTTGGATCAGGGGGTTTTCATTAGTTTCATTGCGATCTATGATTACTTCATTTTACTATCTTGTAGCATTCACTTTCTTTATTTTGTATATGCAAATCTGATATGGTTGACGTTTGCTCATGCAGGGTAGGGGGCGCTTTGATGGCTTGGAGCTTGCATATGCCATAAAAATCACGGGGATCATCCAGGATTGATCGAGATAGATAGGATCGTCACTGTTACAAACTTCTACAAGCTTATCTAGGTAAGATCCACAGGTACGTTCTTCTTTTCTGATCTTATTCTATTGTACCTTGCTGAAATTTAACTATTTTTCTGAAAACTCCTAAACCATAAAAAACTAAAAAAATCAAATAATCAAGGAACTGTTCGATTTTTTGCCAAACCATTTCGGGGTTTCATAGATTGGGCCTCCCCCTAACTAAATCAACTGGAACGCTAGTCAAATTTTTCATAGATTGACCTAGATCTGATTTTTCAGCAGAAAACTACATAACTCCCCACTGAAAAAATTGACCTGCTAGGGTTTTGAGTTTTTCTGATTTCTGGCTTCACGGACGAATAGATCGGGTCTTGGGCAGTCCAAATCAACCCCAACGTTGTCAAGAGGCTCAACAGTTTGACCGGGATCTGAAAAATAGACTGAAACTGCCCTAGCGCCCTCACTAAAAATTGGCCTTTTCTGGAAGTAGGTTTTTTCTGAAATCTAACATGATAGGCTGATAGATCGGGTCCCAAGCATCCTAGAACACCCTCAACGTTGAGCTAATTCTTTCTGGTTTTCCCTAGATCTGAAAAAATCAATTTTCAGTCTCCTAGCCCCATCATCAGATTTTGACTTTTCTAGATCTGATTTTTCTGCTGTTTTCCTGATTTGGGCTTGTAGATCAGGTCTCCTTGATCTCTTCTCATCCTCAACGCTGATCCATCAGCCTTCCGGTACCCCCTAAAACTTCAGATTTGTCTTCCTAGGGCCTAGCGCTAGCCATCTACTGAGCTGGTTTTCCTGTACCTTGGCTTTTCCGGACCAATTGCTTTTTGGGTTCGTAGATCAAGGTGTTTCCCAAAGTGGGTTTCCTGAAACGTTGTCTTACTGCTGACTCCATTGACCAATGCATACAAAGCACTAATCTCCAAGCTAGCGATGCCCTTAGGCTCTTAGCATTTGCCATCTACCAACATTCACTGATAGCTCAAACACCTTTTACTGAGTCTGATTTCGAGGTACTAGATAGTCCCAACTCTGTTCCTGCTTGCCCTGTTATAGTTACGTGTCCCAAGACAATTGCTAGTACCTAAACCCTAGAGCTAGGGTTCCCATTCACCTTACACCTTAAGTACCCTGAAGCCCCATCTGATCTTCTTCTGGTGTCTAGGTTTGATCTCTCCTGTCGAGAGCAGATCCGGGTCTCCCCCGTTGTTGTCCTGGACTAGGATAACCTAAAGTGAAGGCTGCCTTGATTGGAGTGACAACCATCCATTTGGGAGTCTAGGCAGTCGTGGTTTCCACCCTTTAGTTGCTTGCCCCTCTACCATCCATTTTGGATCCACCTCAAGCAGGCAACTACAGGGCGGGTGATAACAAGACGTATATATGTTGTTAGAGTCGAATAGGCTCTTTTCATGTTTCATCCACTTGTGAGAAACCACCATCACCTATTGTTCATTTTCCATGTATATGTCACTGTGGTTGTGTGTAATTGTCATCATTCTGAGAAATCATATGGTCAAAGTCGGCTACATGTCATCTCCCTTTGCCTTAGCCTTGTTTTCCCAACATTAGCACATTGTTTAAACTTTGTAACTATGGCATGCACAAAAGACTTCCAGAAGGTTCCAAGATTTTTCAAAGGCACAAGTATATCTTACTTACTATTATTATTGTTGTCACCGTGATTATGAATAACATGATTTAGGTTTGGTTTTGATACACACCATTGGAGCATTTCTTACATTAGATGCATGCAGATCATATCAATACAGTATCTCACCTCTAGTTTGCGTACTTTGACCTGGTCAACCCATTTGACCAAGTCAAACACGGTTCCAAAGCAAGGATTCAAAGAACAAAATTGCTTATATTTGTTCCAGACATGCCCAGGACGAATACTATGGTTTCAATTTTGAGAGTTTGGCCCCAGGTCTCATGATTAGTGATTATTATCACTTTATTATTGGCCAAATGATCAAATTTTACTATAGATGGCAATGATTTTGGTTCTCATAGGGCATTGCAATGTTCCAGGGGACATGAGTAGTCACTTATACCATTCTTCTATGCCTCCAGATCATCCAGTACAGTCTGTTTGCCCCAGTTCTCAGCCTAGACAAAGTTATGATGATTTTTATCAATTTCAGAGGATGTACCACCAAAAATGAACTAGGGAATTCACTGAAAAAATCGATTTGGCCTGATGGGTCAAGGAAATGGCTTGGAAACTTATCAGATGATGTATTTTGGCTCCCCGAACAGTTCTTCAACAATTTCAGTCATCATTTGGTCCGGGATTATTTATTATTGGCTCAGACAGTGAGGACATCCCCCAAGGGGCGCCCCTCAACTTGGCTAGATGATGTATTGTGTGGTCATATCTTATATTATGAGATTGTAATAGGGCCTAGGGTGAATTAAGCCCTAGTGAACCCCTTTCATGTATTATCATGTTATATCCTATGATTTCCACCTTAGGGAGGCGTCCTTGATCAAAAGTGCACCCCCTTTGATGTTGGTCATCTTGATCCATGTATTGATCTATGTATTTTCTATCTCCACCGTTGATGATGTCTTAATCTCAACCGTCGGATGATAGTTGGGTGAAATGTGAACACACTCTCAAGCTATTTAAGAGAGGTGGTCCCCCCATTGTAAACCATGAGCTCTGGCACCGGAATATTGAATAAAGAGATTTTTTCTGGGTCTACACACTCATTTCATGTTAAATGAATGAATGAGATGATGACCGGCATTGTTATTCTTCTGCACTCAGATTAAACTGGGATAGATCTTGTATATTTTCTTGCACCCATCCATCTGCAAGTTGAAGGAGAAACACTTGAGGAAGGCGCACTAGTGGGGGAACTCACTCTGTGCCGGCACTCGGGTTTTGTGTGTCATGGAGTGATTACTTCTTCATGATTTCTTACTTCTTGTACTTTCTTTACACTTTAGATCCTGTTAGATTGTCTTGCTAATTGATTTTCTTTGGTATGGCAGGTTGAAGGGGCGCTAGGGTCACTGATTGAAGCAGAACTCCATCAAGATCTCGCTCAGAATTCTCATTTGATCGAAAGGAAAGCATCCTTCATCACCTACGAGGTCATCAAGATGATCCAAGTACGTTTCCTAGGTAAGTTCTTTGACCTTTGATTTTCTCATGCTTTTCCCATCACAAATTCTACTAAAAAAACCCTTGTTAGAAATAGGAAAAATCATCGGATCGATTTGCGCTGGGAATCTGCAAATTCAGCGATCTGGATTTTGTCGGCCATCCTGAAAAACCTCCTCTTCATCCTAGGAATCAGCTATAGACTCCATCTTCCCATCTCCATGCATTGATCCTTACAGAGAAAAACGTCCCTCTTAGTCTGGGAGTCAGTTACTTGTGTGATTTTTTCCAGTTTTGCTTGGATTTTATTGTATTGTTGAATCTTACATCCAAGTAGGTGTGTTGAAGGCCCTGATTCTTTGTATCAACTTCGTCCTGGGAATTTTCCATATTCTTGCTTAAATCCCCCAAGGATCCCAAGTTTGATCATTGGAACAAACACACCAACCCTAGATCTGATCTAAATTCCTCAAATCATTAATCCACTTCATTCAAGTAATATTTCTATTATTCCTAAACACTTGTACTCGAACACTCCATAACTTGTGGCTTATCCCTTTACATCTAGGGTTCTTAGCTCTCACCTTACGTTTTCTCAGTTTGTGGTTTGATCTGGTGATTAGCTGTAGATTTGTCCTTTCAGGATAGATCTTGGTCTCCCCTGTTGTTGCTTGGGCATTCAGTGGCATAAAGCGAAGGATATCCTAATCGGCATGACAACCATCCATCTTTTGGGGGTTAGGGTATTCGTAGGTCACGGCTTTGGTTGCTTATCCCCTCTACCATCCTGTACAGGATTACTCTATCGGGGCAACTACAAGATCAGTGATAACAGGTATAGCAAAGTGCAAATCAAGAAAGAGGATCGGGGTAAAACAACTTTCACCACACCATGGGGAACCTACGAGTACATTCGCATGCCATTTGGATTATTGAATGCCGGTTCAACATTCCACGGAGCGATGAACTAGGCATTTAATGACCTTGTTGGCAAAATCATCGCAATTTACAAAGATGACTTGATGGTATTTTCAAATGAAAGGAGTGATCATGTTTGTCATCTAAAAAAAATTTTGACAAATGTAGAAAGTTTGGTATATCATTAAACCCAAAGAAGTCTACTTTTGGCATAGATCAGGGAAAGCTATTGGGACACATTGTGTCCAAGGATGGAATTTGAATAGACACTGAACGAATAAAAGCTATAGAATACATTTCCCTGCCCAATGATGTCAGCTCCCTACGATTGTGTTTTGGCAAGATCAATACTTGATAAATACTTGAATAAGTAAGACAATGCTTTAGATCTAGACTAAGAAGTAATACTACTTTGCAAAACATGTACAGATCTATTAAAGAACAACAATGTTGAGATCTATTCTTTAAATGTAAATTTGAATGCAGATCTATGAATGTCTTTCAAAGGAAAACCGAAACAAATGAAGTGTTAAAAAGGGGAAAAGGAAAGAAGGGCAACTTGGAGAGAGAGGATCTTGGACTCTTCACTTGTGGGGCATATTGTCGCCTGAAACTGGCACGCGAGTGCTGAAGACCAAAATGTGGGCACGCCAGCCCGGTGATCGAGAGAGAGAGGCCAATGTCACCACACCCCTCTCTCCTCGCTTCAGGATGGCTCTTCTCCAGCTCTAGGGGGGTTCCCTAAGTTAGGATCGCTAAGGCAGGTGCAATTGAGGGCAAGGTGATCTGAAGAGGCTGCCTTAGAGAAACATGGGCAGCAAAAAAGGAAAAGGATTATGCTTGATGGACAAGAAGGGAAGGGAGGATCATTCCTCGAGGGAAGACCAGTGTCAGTACCAAAAAGGAGGATGGAGTCAAAAGGGGACTCAAGGAGGCCTTGCAGTTCACAGAAGGGAGACTAAACTGGTGTGTTCCACAATTAAAGGCAAGGAGAATGTAAGTATAACAGACTACTTTCCATTACTCCTAAGACCTTGAAAAGCATAACGCCGACAAACAAGTTGACAACTGCAAATGTTTGCCCAATGAACTAGATTATAGCCTTCTATGCTAGGTTTTAATCTACAGCTTATCAAAAACGAAGAACCATGACAGAGATGCCCAAATGAATCAAAGAACCCAACATGATTTTTTCTATTATTCAACTCTGGAGAAAAATCCTCCCAGCCAAATTTTCCATCTTTACAATGGAGAAGGCTTGCCCCTTTATCGGCTCAAAAAGCCATTCTCATAAAAAAAATTAAAAAATAAAAATAAAAAGAAAACTAAAAAGGTAGATCCACCTTTTTCTCCACTACTTAATCTACCTTATTAAAAGGCACTATCTTCCTCCAACCTATACTTTGGCTTCTTGTTTTATAAAAAACAAATACATGCCCACAACAAAAGTCGACCTCTCATAACTCTGATTACACTAATGCCATTATTCGTGGGCCCAAAATGGAAAATAAACCCTGCTCAACATTCCACGTAGCAAGGAACACACCCAGGCGGCTAGATAGAAAGGAAGATGAATCACCCCAAGCTGCACTCGACTGTCACTAGTCACCGATAAAACGCAGACGTTGCTCCAAAGTTCGGCTACCAGATGATGAGTGTAATCAGCTGCCAAAACATGCACGGATTGTTCTCCATCTTTCCCCGTTGCTCGTGAAATTTACTAACTCCCGAGTTTTTCCTTGGCGCTGAGTCTGAATATTCCACTCAAACCCGTGCAACAACTACCCATGGAAGTTATACGGATTCCACGAACTCATGCATGAATGAATAAACCCAAGATTTAATGGACGCGTGCTTTGCATCAACGAGACAACTATGGGTTCCACCTGTAGGCGCCACAAAATGCGGGCGTTTGGTCATCAAAATTAAATCACCGACGATTTGGAATTCACGAGCGATTTGGAACTCAAAGTGTGAGTGCATAGCCGCGTCAGTCTTCAAAGAAACGATGGCATTCAACGCTAACTCCAGGATAATTTCCAACTCGATGTGCTCGACGAAACTGGTCACAGAGACCACCAAGTCGTTGGCTGTTAATGAACATCCTATACCGTACGAATTTTTCTCCCTGTAATCAGCTGTGGGATACATGAAATGGACCTCCAATTGGCCAAGTGAATTGCTCCACGAAAATATAGAACACTAAATATGGGTAGACTAAAATCTTTTTAAAGAATCTGAAACACTTGCGGCGAACTCCCTTGCAGCTTTCATTGAATTTACAAAATCTCTCTGTTTGTTTAAGGGTGTATGATATGTACGGAACTCTGATGCTTGAATCACTCCACTCTCATATCCATTGAGATTAACACTGTTGGTGTAAGCACCATGACCCCCCTTTGCACACTCTGTTGTTGGTAATGCAGTAAGAAACTATGGTAGTTTCTCTCTGAATTGCGCTGTAGTTGGGCAATTTCCAATCAGATCTGAATGTAAAAAGCACGTTGTACAGTCCTGGCGCATAGTATAATGGACGAGCAATTGGCATGGGTTTGCATCATCACCCTTTTCTTGATTATCAACACAGGATTCAAATTCCATATCAGGATTTTGCTTGGCCGAATCAGCTTCAACAGCAGCACGAAATGAAACAGATTTGGAGGCACCATCTAGGTCTTGAATGCGAGCTCCAAATTCTTGAATATGGAACAGCAACAGAACTTAAACCCTTGTATGTGTTTGTATAGGAAACAATTTTCATTAAAGTATTCACATACGCTGCCTGGAAATGTTACCAGTGAGTCATTACTATTTGTAAAATCCATGAAGCATTGAACCGAAGTCATCTTCTCCATCTATTTCCATTCCACTTGAAACAATTTCTGTGCATCCTTACAAACCACCTCCCCGCATTCTTTTAAGAGTTCATCATCTCCAGTATCACTATGCACCAAGAACTACCCATCCTTGTCTAGATGATGTTTAAGAGTTGCCTTTCGATATGACTTCTTGATCTCTCCGCAGCAGTAATTGAAGGTTCAACACCCCCTTTTAAAATACAATGGCGGTACTAATCTCCACTCATAGTCTACCTTTGATGTGAAATGATCATGATCTCTGACTTAGATAACCACAGTTCATGCATTAGCAAAACAGTTATCACCCTAATGGCGGTTCTGCTACAAAAGTCATGATACCCTTTGACATGCTACCAGGAGGACTACATAAATGATGATCATACAACCATGTTTGGAGGGCATTGTAAACCTGCCCTATCTCTGTCAAAACCTCTGTTGTATCCCATGATTGGCTTTGTGGTTTGAACATGCATGAAACAAAAGTGACGATGCTTGCTAAGGGGTGACACATGACAAGAAACGTTGATAAAAACCTCAAATCCAGCCTGAGAATTTTGAAGTGACCACCCATACAGATAGGGGGGTAACATCTGGCTCCATGGGGGACGTGTGCTCTCGAAGAGAGCACACGAGAACCTTAGACTCTCCGAGTACCAGCCTCAAACAAAAAAATGTGGTGGGATGGCTTGATTCACATCCCACACACTTATTACAAAGCAAAAACCAGCATACTAAACATTTTAAATGCTCATGCAAGAGCTTTATTTTTTCTAACCTACCTACCCTATCAGATGCCAAGAGAATGCTAAGTATATGCATATAACCATTGGAGCCATTCCTGCATCTTATCTATGCCAAGTTGCCTTTTTCTATGCTTGGTTAGAGACAAAAGTAGAATCATTATAAAATAGAGATGTCTTAACCTCTGCTCATGAATAAAGCTGAACTGAAACATCAGACTGTTAGGCAACAAGAGATCATACCAGGCATAATCAAACCGTGTACAAGAAGCCTCTATCCACTAGTTGATAGGGCTCACATACAACCCTTCTGTGTCAAACTGCTCAAGCTGATTTGTAGAAAAAATAGTATTACCTTCAATGTGACGAACTTGAGGCAGCTCCATCTTTTCATCAGGAAGTTGTTCATAAACTTGGGGCAACTTCACATCATCAATATTTTCTATTATAGCCATATCCAGGATCTCTTCAACAATGTCTTCAACCAAGGGTTCTTGTAATGCTTCCTCAATCAAATCTTCAATGATATGTTCTTTAAGCTCAAGATGGACCCTAGGGATGAGGGCATCATATTCTTTAGCAAGCTACCCAATCTCATCGATTGTTCCATCATGCCAATGGAGGAGAAAACTCTCGAAAAACTTTGCCACTGAATCTATGGATTCATCCAAAAGACCATAGAACCAAATCATTGCATCCCTTTCCAAAGTTATGGCCAAAACAATCATAATATCATCCTCATGATGAATATTAAAATCAGCCATCAATTCGCAGAGAGAGGCAATATGATGGGTGGCTGAAACACCGTCATTTCCATAGAACTCGGGAAGAATGTTATGCACCTTCCCACGGTCATAGCACTGATTAGGGAATCCATGGATTTTTGACAAATCCAGCGGGCTGTAAGCTTCGCGCCAGATATCCCACGGATTTTCCGTATCATCATCCATAAATCAAATAATGAGGTACTAAATTTGAAAAATGTATTTAATCATACCTCATACCAAACTATGGAGTCGCCAAGGTGAGCCTGAAAGCCTTCCAATGAGTGTGCTCACCTCTACACCCAATACGATCTTCAAATCTGCAAAAGGACAAGGGCTCTATCCCTTTGTGGAGTCGCCATGTGAGAGGAAGAATCTGCAATGTAATCTCCCACAAATGTCAATGAAGCATAGTCTTCAAAATCCGGGAACAGGACTTTGTCCCCAGCAACGGCGGCAAAGATGTTGTCCGCCGAGATGCACACCAACAGCCGAAATCTTTCGAAAGTTGTCTCCTCACTACAAGTGGGAGAAGTGTGTCCTTGGGGGCAAGCAATGAGCCAGGTACTGTCACCATTAATCTGGGCCATTTGTCCATTAGAATTTGTCTAAGTTATTTATCTGTGGATGCTATCTTATTTCACAAGTCTTCATTGTATTCTTTATCTCTAAATCTTGTGTCTTATGATCGCAACGTGGATTGTTTTTTATCTTTTGTTTATCTCACTTTTATAAACTGTGATCTCATTATAAAACTCCTAAAAAACACCCATCCGCATCAGTCAACACCAAAAACACTTAAAAACATAAGAGCCATAGAAAAATTATTTCTTAAGGACAACCCCCCTTGGCTTCATTAGGAGTTAGCCTAAATGAAGGAGTTGGGATTCAAGTGACAGTACCTGGCTCATTGCTTGCCCCCAAGGCCACACTTCTCCCACTTGTAGTGAGGAAACAACTTTCGAAAGATTTATGTTGTTGGTGTGCATCTCAGCGGACAATAGGGTACCGAGGGACTTTATCTGCATCAAATATTATTAGAAAAAACTGAGAGATCAAACAAGATCTTCCACGTCTCCTATCAAGATAACCTACATATCACACACTCAAAAAACCAAGATCAAACATAGAAGCACACGTATTCAAAAATCAATATAAAAGCATTCATAAGCAAATGAAGCGTTCAGTAAGATCTATAAATATTCATGCTCAATAAATTAACTCCTTCAAAAAAATGATTAACCTATCTTATAAAGTCGATACCAACCCTTCAAGTAAGCTACACAAGATTCAAAGCAAGCATCTGGCTCAGATACAGGTTACCTTCATATAGCTAAATGATAACACATCCACTCCACCAAAGCACATCAGAAATTAGACCTCCTGTTGTCGCCTTTCACACACCTGGGGGGAGGGGACATGGCAGAAATATTCAAGCCACTCGGTGTGTCCTTGGGGGCAAGTCTTGAGTCAAGGTTGTCACCTTGTTCTTGACTCCTTCGTTTAGGCAAACTCCAAACGAAGTCAAGGGTGGTAGACCCTAATGAGTTGCTAAGGCTGATTAGGGTTTAGTGGTGATGGTTTAGATGAGTAAGTTTTTTAGGAGTTTTTAAACAGTAATAGAAACAAGAGATTTGTAAGATGAACTGATTACAGCAACATAAATAGCACAAGAAATTGTAAATAAATTATTCAACTCATAAATCATGCAGATAGAAACAATAAAGACCAGTGCTAAATAAAAATGAAATCATAAGATTGTATGTGTTGAGAATGCTGAAGTAGATGTTTTGCAATTGTCTCTTGGTAAGTTTTAAATTATTGTGGAAGACGAGTGAATTAAATTAGGGGGAAGGGAACTCCAAATATACCTGAAGGTACGAGGAGTATGTCCAAAACCCTTATCCAATGCGGCTTCACACAACGAATATGTGGGCTGGGTCGGATTCTTTGAGATGTGTCCAACACTACACCAACAAGAGTGTAACCTAACAGTGTCTAGAGGTCACTACCCAGTTGTTCCTGCTTCCTTCGTGAATTTGTCCACCGCAACAAGATCAAATCGAGGCGTTGGATTTTCGCCTAGGGAGGTTTATTTGAGATGTGAAACTAATTAGACTAGTCACTAACGTTGCTTTTGATGCAGCCCAGCTGTTCGGTCAAACCACAATGGTGCAGAGCATACACAACGGAGTCTTGTTGATTTTAAAGTTTTTAAAGACTGTTTTGTTTGTTAAAAAGAAAAATTAACATCCAAGACTCTCTTTCGGTTCAAATGAACCTCAATCGAGAAGGAAAGGAGGGGTAAATTTTACCATGCTAAGTAAAATAAAACTGAAGTATTGAAAGAAAGAATAGGTTATCTAATTAATCTTACCACGCATCTCTTTCCCCTTTCGGGTAACTCGAAAAGTCATGGGGTAAGTATTAGTATTACTTTGATTCAAAATAAGATATGGAATGTGTTATCCACTATTTCTGCACTTAGTGGATTTCCAGTGTGCCGCCAAAGTCATGAACAAGCCATTTGTTCATTATCAGTGCTCAGATGGTTCTGCTGTTTGTGAGGGTCTTTTTTGGGCCTCTTTTTTAATAAAATGCATGTTCATACCCCTTGGGGGCATTGTAATAAATGCTCTAACACAGAAAACGTTTTGTAAAGGACTTGGCTTCCTAAGACTGGGTTATCAATCCGATTATTCCAAGGTGTTTTTTCTCTTGTCAATTATGCAATGTTGAATAAGCAATGTATAATTTTCGAGTTTTTCATCGCTCCTCCAAAGCTGGAATTTTCGTCTTGGTGGTTAGGCCTTAGGAGGTTAGTAAAGTTCATGTGTCGATGTATATAAGCGTGTTAGGCATTGTTTTTTAGTCGTATGGACATGTACTAGGTCCCCCTAAAGTTTCGTCCGATTCCGAGAAAAAATATTTTTTCTCGTTTTTTAAGCCATTTTTAATGGTTTAAATGGAAAAATTCAAAATGTAAAAAATCTATGATCTAGAGTCCGTTTTTGGCATGGTTGGCTCATTTTCAAGCTCAGAGCAACATCTTTACCCCAGTGACCACTTTCACATGTTTCGGGCAGCTGAAACACCCCAGAAGGAGTTATTTGACTAACAGAGCACCAAAATGGCATTTTAATGCTAAATCATGAGGAAATGCACTAAAGTCAATTTTTTTTAAAAGTCAAAAATCATTAAAAAAGGGGTGAAGTGACATGGCATGATGTCACCATAAGGCATGCGACCTTTTTTAAAAGTTATAATTTAAAACTTTGGGATTAATTTTGAAGTGGTGAATGATATAAGAGAGGTGACGTCAAGGAGATGAAGGGTCACGCTAGCTTGTAAGTGGATATGAGTGGGATTGGGTGGACCCCTCTCCACTTAAAACATATAAGTTAAACCTTGGTAAAATATTAATCCAATACATGCCAGTTTGTAGCGAGTGGGTTTAGTGGTGACGTCAACTCTATGTGGAGCTCACCCTAGTATGGAGGTGGGTGCGAATGGGGACAGGGTGAACCCCTCCCCCATTTATTAGAAGATTTTTATTATTATTTCCACACTTTGTCATGGCCCAATATTTGGGTCATTTCAAACCTTTCATTACCTTTAATCATTCACGTCACTTCAATGCCGTACATTAGCATGAAGAAATATCGCATGTGTTGGTGAGGTGATTGGGTGATGTGGCCAATGGGAAATGAGCTGGTAGGAGAGGTGGCATCTACCTCTCCAGTTCCACTTCTGATTAGTTCAGTTCAACTCAGTTACACTCTGAGTTGATCTTCAGTTGGTCAGTGCCCCCGCTGGGGCTGGGTTTTGTTATAAAAGCGAGGCCTTCTTCCCCATTTGGGACGGAAGCAAGGAACCTCTGCTCATGTTGCATTGTCCATTGTTATATATTAATAAAATCGAATATTTGAAGGCTAAAGATCTTGTGGCAAGTTGTGCATGTGATATTTTTTGTATGAGGTAATATTGTTCGTTTATTTTGCTTTGCATAGATCAATAATCTGGCTTAGAGGGCTCTTTGTAGCACATAGGGTAGGCATTTGAGGCTTTCAATTTGCCTATTTACTTCCTTGCTATTAGAGATCTAAGAGTTCAATTAAACTAATGTAAAATCTATGCCATTCTGATGACTAATGCAGTTGGAAAAAAAATTAGTATATGGTACAGTGAGATGTTTCTAGAAAAAAATTATTTGAATGAATAGGCAACAAACTCTGAGGCTATATTGATATGCGATAGATAAGCAAGTGAAGTCGAACAATCAATTTTATTGCACATACCAAAATTCACCAGCAGATGTTCCACCGGTAGCATAACTATGCGAAGAATTAACAATGTCCATGAAGTATGTGCCAATTTCCTGCCATATATAATTCAATTAGGCACCCTCTAACCTATTTGGTAGCAAAAATTTACAAATTACTACATATCATTGCCACCACAATCAATTATTCAAAAATGCAAATAGCAGTTCATGTATTTCATGGCCAAAATCACATTTATCTCAATATGTGGTTAGTAGTTCACTATTGTCAATATAGTAGTTCTCGCAAGCCAAGGAAAGTTCATTAATTTCACTTGTTGATAACTGAGCATATGCAAAAAGGTGATGGCAAAGATGGCACAGTTACTCCATATATGAGTAGCAGATGCAATTCTCATATTGAATCTGTTACTTTTATTCTTAAATCTAGACTAAGTTAAATTATTATTAACAAACATTTGCCACAAGCATTGTATACTTAATTTCTTGCATGTAATTAAGTGCCATGGTATAAAGTTTGGCGAACAAAAGTAACACCTGATAACACATGCAAGAAACCTGTATCTCAAGAAACCACTTAATTACATATAAGATGCATGAATGTTAGTCCTAGTTCATAGCTGAATCCAACTATTCTTTTATCAATACAATATTTGTTTATTCGTTCATCTGTCTGATATTTTTTTAAACATTATAACAGAGGAACAATTTTATATTTGCAACATTTAGTTAAGTTATAAATAGATAAAGGAATGCATCAACTAGTCACAAAAGGCAATGTAGAATATTAACCAAATTTGATTCACAACTCCCACAAGCCAAATAAGGAATCCATGTCTTGTACTGAACATATGGCTCAATAATCCACGTTAAACTTCATTTGCATCCAAAGAAATAATAAACCATGATAAGAAATTTTTTCCCGAAATCTTTTTTCATGTATAAATAAGTCAAACACTTTTTACAGCATAGTGTAGCAAATAGCACATCCACATTTGCAAAAAGATCTAGTTCTAATTACCTTATATAAAGGGTCACCCGTTATTTCATATCTCATTTGTGCTCCAATAACCACCGGGATATGAGTATTAGCATGAAATCCAGAGAGACTATCCACCTACAATTGAGCATAAACAAAAAAACAACTTAGCAGTAGTAATAAAAACATGAATTCGATTTAATTATGTAGCATGTGAGTGTATTCATCATTTTATATTGATATAGAAGCATAGATTCTAACTAAATAGTCATTCTCAAGGGAACCATTTAAAACAGTTTCAATCATTCAAAGATCTAGACATGATTCACAATATGAAAAAATAATGATTTGATTTCTAGTTTCAATGAATAGGATTATAAAATTGCGTTTACATACAAAACATTATGCAATAAAATTGCAAGTTTAAATGAAAAGAATGCACATTTACTATGTTGATAGTTTTGATATGAATCAAACTATGATATTTCGCACAAATATATAATTCAAAAAAACATGTTACTATATTCATAGATTGAAAAACTTTCCAAAATCTATAGATTTTAGGGTTTGATATCACTAAATAATACCATTTTTTCCAATTTGCTCTAGGTATCTGAATCCATTGTCTTGTATAAGTTATATATGGTTTCCAAACCAATTGTTGCCAACTTTGCTAGGCATTTGGCTAGTTCCCTACCAACAAGTGCCTAGTTTGAATCCTCTTGGTGATGTGCACTAGTCTATGCCAACAAGTTCAGAAATCAGTTGCTTGCCATATGGACAGTGGTGGAAGATAAGGAGTTTGTGTCCATTTCTTTGAATGGACTCATTTCTTCTTGGAGGTCTTCTGTAAAGGGTGTCTGTGTTCATGAGAAGTTGCCTACCTTTACAAATCGTTGGGACGATCTTGTACAAGAAGAGATCAAGCTAGAATCATGTTCAGTGCAGCAAGAATAAGTAGAAAAACTAGCCTTCATCAAGGGGACAAAAACAAGAAGCAAGAAAAGATACAAAAAGGGTAAGAAGAAAGGTTCAAGTCAAGGGAAGAAGGATTTGAGTTAGGTGAAATGTTTTAGGTGTCACTAGTTGGGACAATATGCCATCCAGTGTCCAAAGTGAAAAAAAAGGGAAAGACAAACAAGTTGCAGCTGGTACAGTGTTAGGCTAACAACAACTTCCCCAAATTCCGCCTCCTGTTTTAGGGCTTCAACAGAAATTGGAGACCCCACCTAAATTTTCTAGTCTCCAAAGGCATCAATCATGTTTGAAGTTTTTTCTGATTGCATCAGTTCATTGATGATCTTCAGTATGGATCGTGGCTCAGCCACTTTATACCTAAACTCATACTTGGTGAAGTTTGGCTAAGTCTCTATTTTCATTGACAGATTCATCACCCCTTGGATTTCTTTGAAGTTTCGTACATTTAACATCTTTGCAAGTTTCCTTATCCTGCAACATTGTCCAAATCCTTCCTTCCTGTTATAACTTATACCACATACAGTATGGGGAGTTTTGGACCTATTTTTTGCTTCAGCTGTGAGGATGAAGTCCATACTTCTGTGTCCATAGAAGAAGATCAAAGATAAGAATGCCAAGAGATGATGCCGGTTCATGCCATGAGGTGTTACCATGCCATGCCTAATGATTCATTATGATTATGCTATGTATTGATGTTGTATTTCACCATGTTCATGTTACACTAGAGAATTGTTTTGATGAGTAGCTAGTATTATTGATCATAGGCTAATAAAGATGAGAGATTTTTGTTCTGTTTACACATCAACAATGAGAACAGCTCTTGGTATTTACAAGGATTACCCCTCTTCTATGGCTCCATATTTGACCTTTCCATCTTACTCATATCATTCGACCTTGTGTCGTAATCCATTTGGCTTAAGGCTGATATAGTGACTTTTGATCTCCCCATCTATGTCCTCTTGACCATGAATGACACCATGTTTTCCCTGTGTCTTGGGCCCACTTGTGTTGTAGTGAATCCTGCGATAATTCAGGAGGTTCCCCGGTAGATACCTAAAGTTGATTGTTATTAAACAGGAGGATCTATCATTGAGCATTGTTTCCCCCAATCTGAAACAAGGAGGTCATTCCCCTCATGCCTCAAGAAGGGCAGTTAAGAAAAGCTCTCAATCCAAGACTACTTGTACTAGAAGCTTGTGAAAAAGAAAACACGTATTAGATCCTAAAGAAATCAAGAGGGACCAAGAAAATTGCAAAACTCGAGGAATCAAAAAAGAAAGAAAGATCAAAAGAAGAATGTGCAAGGCTTACTTGCAATCAAGGCAAGGTCACCTGCTCCAAAGTACAAGAAGAAAAGGGAGCATAAAAAGAAAAAGAACAGAATAATAGGGGAGTCTACTTGCTAGGGTCTTGTTATCGCAAAACTTGTAGTTGCCCCACAAAAGGTATCCTATTCAGGATGGTAGAGGGGACAGGCAACTAAAGAGGTGATCTACGAGTATCCTAACCCCTAAATATGAATCAATTGTCACGACGGTTAGGAAACCTTTCGCTTTATGACTCTTGGAAATCAAATGACAAAGGCAAAGACCTTGATCTAACCTAGAAAAAAAGACCTAAATCTAAAACACCAAATCAAACTAAGGCAAATAGAGTACGTAAGGTGTGTAGCTAGTGAAACCCTAGATCTAAGAAAGATAGCCACTGGTAAGGATACTTTGGACTATGAGAATTAGATAATGTAAATGTAGCCCAAAAGGTTATTTTAAGTAACCTTACAATTTATTATAAAGATCTAGGATATAGGTGCTAGAGGAAATGATCAATATCAGTACCTTGGTGCGATTGATGGTAAATAATGAAAATATGCCCATAATGATGAATTGAGAAACGATTAAGGTGAGCTAGCGCATGAGAATTATGGCTTGATGATAGATGTAACAATATCTAAGAGTACAAGCCAATCTGGGAAGTAAAACTTGAGAAAAATGGAAATTAAGGCAAGGAGGGCAAATTACCTAAGGATTAGTGCCTTATTTAACGTGTGCAAATGGAGTCAAAAGGTGACGCCCTAGGAGACCTAAGGGTTTCAAGGTATAGTCGCAAATACCTAGATGCCAAAGTCCAAATTCTCAGTAAAACAAGCTTGGTGTGTTATCCACTTATTTGTACCATAGTTGGATTACCTGAGGAGCCGCCGGTTGACAGACATGTTCAATGTCTGATTCCAGTGTATCAGTTGATCCATCTTCATGTCTAGCCAATATTGGCTAGCCAGTTTTTTATTTGAATAATTTTGACCATGGCCCCGCGGGGTTTGTAATAAAATGTGCTAGTAGGGTATTTTCGAGTGGTTCGATCTCCTAAGACGTAGAATCTCAAATAAGGTAATCCAAGGAGCTTTTTTCCCTTGACAAATATGCTTTGCCTATAGCCGAGTATAATTGACGAGGTTTTCTCCCGCTTCCTCCAAAGCTGGAATGCCCGATGTTGAATTCTGGGCCTTGGGGGGTTATTAGAGCCCAACTGAGTGTTATAAACCTACTAGGCATTATTTAGATAGAACATGGTCATGTCCTACATCATCTAGACATATAAAAAAATTTCAAAAAAATATTTTTTAAATGGGGAAAAAATAATTTTTTAAAATTTTTAATTTTTAATTACTTTTCCTAAGTTTTTTGGGTTAATTTTTCCATAAATTAAATGGAAAAAACTCATTCGTGGATGATTGATGCAAAGAACCTCTGGTGAATTATTGTAATACTTGTTGCTCTTATGCAACAATTTTGAATAAAGAAAGGCTTTGGAGGCTCATGTGGTGTGGATTCCAAATTCATATGCTTTGATTAATGAGGTGATACCATTTCATTCTTGCTTTTGTTTGCTAATCTGTGGGTAATTATAAATGCTTTAGAGGGCTTATATAAGCACGTAAGAGTAGATATTTGTAGTTTCAAGTTATCTACTTACTTATTTACTTTCCGAAATTTATAAAGAGCATTGTCTTATTCAGTTATATCTCATGCTTTTTGTGATTCAGAGTAGTAAATAGTACATGTTCCAATCCCCTGTTTTGGCAAGCATGCAAGTTCTTTGATTGCAGATCACTCCATTGCACCGAGTAAAAGGATGAGCTAAGTTGCATCTACTTTTCTCAGAGTCAAGCACAAGTCTCTAGCACCGCATACTGATTGAGATCCAGGATGCTTTTAGAGATTCAAAGACCCAAGTGGTTCCATCTCTTAGATTCACCCCTAAAAAACAAAATTTTACTTTCCGATTACTTTGATTCTCTGTTTTATAACAAGTAGATCTAAGCATTAAATCTCATCTTTATATCTCTTGTTATTGTAGATCTAAGAATTTCCTTTATTAAAAGCTCATCTTACAAAGGTTTAGATCTAATTTTGTTTAATACTTGAAAGTAGTACCAATGTCTCATCTTATGCAAGTATTAAAATTGTAATTTCTTAGTGTAGTATATTGTCTAATTCATCATTTTGCAGGAAAGAAGCTCGCTGGTTTCTTACTTTTCATGACAGGTTAAGTGGGAAAATTGGCAAAAATTTAAGGAATTAAGCTGCAAAAAACCTTCCTTTGTTCCTCTTTTTAATCCCCTTTCTACCGATTACTTTGCTTTGCCTCTTTTACCTCTTCTTCATCGTTGCCCCATTAGTACTCTTGTTACCATCCCTTTTTCTCTTTTTTGGACAGCCCTAGTGTGCCCTAGCCTTCTTCCATTTTTTGCCTATTTTTGCCCTAGTTTTTGGGCTTTCTTTAACCTTGTTTTTTGCCATTTCTTCCACTCTTTGTTCGCTGTCCTGTTTTGTAATTTTTATGACAGCCACTTATTTTCTCTTTCGCTACCCCATTCTCTTCGATTTTTATCATCCTTTAGCTTCATAGTTGGCTGCCATATTCTTCCCTTTCTTTGGTTTTGATTCTTGCTTGGTTTATTTGCCTTCCTTCTCTCATCTTCTTTTGTTTCAGCCCTCTTTCCTTTGCTCTTTTTACTCTCTTCAAACTTGTTTCCTTTTCCCTTTTCACAGGTTTTCAGAAAGATCTCAAAAGTAAAAATAAAAGGCACTCTCCTTTCTTACAAGTTATAATATTTGTAGAGTTACTTTCCCTTTATTTGAAAATTCCTTTCAAGGATCAAAATCCTTAAGGCACATTATATAAAGTTTAATAAAAGATCTTTGTTTGAGTGGGGTTTTTAAGTCCCCACTCTCATCCTCCCCCATTTGGGGAGGCTTGTGTTGTGTGTATGCTTTGATTAGTGCTAGTTTTCATCATTCATTACATCTCATGCTTAGATCACTAATTGTTAATTCATCACTTCTGAGTTGCTTACTCAGTTTAATTGTTTATCTTTCTAAGTAAATCAAGTGGTTAAATCTCTTGAATCACACCATAAGGTGGATCAAGAGTGCTCTCTATCAGAGAGTTTAATCAACTAATTTCATCTTGTGCTCGTTTAATCAATTAACTTCTAAGTAAGACTCTTGAACTTGCAAAAACACAAGTCAAGAGCACTCTCTATCGGAGAGCGTCCTAGGTTTGCATAATCCCTGCATTAGTCTCATCTGGATTAGCTAAGTCTCTTGAACCACTGTCATAAGACGAGGACTGTCATAAGACGGGGTCAAGAGCGCTCTCTGTTGGAGAGTCTAATTAATTTACTTAATAAAATCTTCAACATACACACCCCTTTAATTAATTAACTCCCCTCCCTCCTTGGCAGAGTATGCTCTGACCGATCTCAGATCGAAATACCTAGAAACGGCATTGGATCTTTAAACCTTACAAGAGTAACTTAATTAAAACTTTTCCCCCATAACCAATGCACCGGCGTTGTTTCGTTTAAATACCGAGGCATGTGGGCAAATTCCAAGTGTGGGCGCCGGGCAACCCAATCTGGGCACAGGTAGTTAATTTATTGAACACTTACCTGTGACCCCAAACAGGTCCGTCATGTCTTCGAATGGAGCCACTAAAGGTATTTCCGGTTAAGACATCCAGCTACCGTCAGCAAGACAAATTAAAAACCTTTAAAACCTACCAAGAGCACTTGCAAAACCTAACATTCACTGGCATCATTTTGGGATTCACATCTCTTTATACACGAAGCATCCCTGATAAGTTGACTCCATAGGCACTGGTTCTATCTTTTCGCATTATTGATAATATGGGCCATTTGTCCATTGGATGTTTTGATTATAAGTTATATCTGTGAATGCTTTATCATTTCGTGAGTTCTCAAATTATTGTCTATCTTTTAATTCTGGTGATAGCAACGTGGATTGCTTTGTCTTGTGTTTAATATTCATAATATTAAATCATTTGAAATCACATTAACTCCTAAACAACATCCATCCGCATCCAAAAACACCTAAAACTTAACTTAAACATTGAGCCATAGAAAACTCTTTGTTAAGGACTACCCCCCTTGGCTTCGTTAGGAGTTAGCCTAAACGGAGGAGCTAGGAGTAGGTGACAGTACCTAGCTCTGTGCTTGCCCCCAAGGTCACACCTCTCCCACTTTCTCAAGTGAGGAGACAGCTTTCAACTGATTTCTACTGCTGGTGTGCAATCGGCGGACAACACAGTGAATTTTCCTACTGTTGACGTGCGTATGTGAAT